>RJWT010001592.1:0-46734 GCA_004365215.1 Cuniculus paca
TTTTACTATTTTTAACTATCTGATTTGTTTACTGACTTTTGGGTCTGTCTGCCCCAGGTAGAATGAAGGTACCATGGGCATGGCAACTTTGCCACTGGCTTACTAGTTTGTAGATATTGTGAAATATTTGATGAAAATGGATGAATGAGCAAGCATATAAGCTGCTTGCATGCAGATCTATTTAAACATTAGCCCTCTTAGTACCACTGTCTTGGCCATGGTCATAGTGTATTATTTCTAGTTTGGGGGCCAGAAGTAGGAATTAACAGGGATTAGATGTCAACTACCAGGTATTATGAAGAATATTTAAAGTAATGATGTAGTTGGTCCCCGGAGCAATTTACAAATGAGGAAGCTGATGCTTAGAGGTTAAATGCGATGAAGCAGTTACTGAGCTAAAGCTAGAAAGGGAACCCAAGATGAACTCCAAAGCCTTTTGGAGCACAAAGAACTACTCACAGTTAGGAAAATAGGACTTTGGTCCCTTAAGGAAAAGGTGGCTAGCTGGGCATGCTGGTGCACACTTGTAATTCCAGACTACAAGTTTAAGGGCAGCCTCGGCAATTTGTAAATCCGTGCCTCAAAATAAAATAGAAGCTGGGTGTGGTCGTGCATGCTTATATTCCACGCACTCTGGGAGGCTGAGGTAGGAGGATCACAAGTGTGAAAGTGCGAGTCCAGCCCAAGCAACTTAAAGTGACACCTCGTCTCTAAAATAAAAGCTGGAAATGTAGCTCAGTACAAAAACCCTGCCCAGGTTTAATCCTGAGTCATCTGGGTTTCCCCCACCACCTGCCCCCAGTGTAGCTCAGTGGTAGAACACTTGCCTAGTGTGGGCAAGGCCCTGGGTGCACGTTCATGTGCTAGTATTGAATAAATAAGGAAAGAGTGGGCATGAGTCTCATTTCTTTTCTTTGCTTTCGTCCTTCTTCTGTAAGCCTGTCCTTAAAGTCACTGTTTACCGACCCTATCCTTCTCTTGATAAAATGTACCACAGTCATTATTTTCTTGGAAATTCTTTGTAAATTTTTTACAGTGCTCTTAAAATATGGTTTATGAAAGTTGAGTGATAGGAAGTAGGGAGGATTTAACTTTCATTTTTGACTGCTTTTTCTGTTCAAACAGTGAATTTTGGGTGTAGAATCCTGGATAGCTGCCAATAATCAAGAGTATTAAAGGGGAAAAGGAGAGGTGACTAGAAGGTAATGCAGGAACAAAGTCTAGCTGGTCTTATTGATTGGGCCAGCTGCCTTCCAGCTTACTATTATGGTACATTAAATCAAATAGATCACAGTGCATTAGTAAGGCATTGTACTATGGGGAGATGAGTGTATTTTTCTAAATAATTCATTTGTAGAACTACATCCTAATATTTCCCCCCAGAACAGTAATTTGTCAAGATGAAAAGCATAGTATTAGGTAGTTTCCATTTAAATTTTTGTTATTAGTGAAGGTGCTTTAATAGAAAAGGGAATTGAAGTGGAATCTATTTGTCATTGTATTTAATATGGATATGCACATTTTTCCTGACATTGTTCTTTTATTTCAATTTTAAAATTATTATTAAGGTTTTGAAATACAGTTAACTTAAGCATTCAGTGTAATTACTGAATCAACATTTTGAGATGATTATTGGCATTGTTGGAAATTACTTCTATTCTTAAAAAGGTATTTAGAGTTTAAACCATTTTTATATCTCATTAAATGGTAACATGAACTGTTTTTCATGATTTTATGATTTCTTTAGCATCAGTCTATAACTTTTCCATTTGTATCATGGATGAACTTAATTAGTATTCAGAAACAAGCATTGTGATGGGTATATACCCGCAGTGTTTATGAGCTGAAGGTTGACAGTCTTGTGCGAAGTGTTGAGGAAATTGGGTAAAATTACTGTTGGCAATCAGAGACCCTCAGGCTGACAGCCTATTTTTGTGAATAAAGTTTGATTGCTGGTGTTCCATTTTTAAGTGAAGTCTTACTGGAACAGAGCCATGTCCATTGATCTTATGTATGTCTAAAAAACTGACTTTCACATTGCAGCGCAGTGGGGGATTTGTGACAGGTCACATGGCTCTCCGGCCTGTACAAATTCCACGTATGCACAGATATTTACTACCTGAGCGCTTAAGAGAAAGCTTACTTACTTTGGTTTAAGTGGATAATTTATAACTTGCCACACCAGAGCCCCTTAGTTATGGTTATACATCTTTGCGTCCCTGTCCTCTTATTTTAAAATATATTTGTTCTTTGCCTTTTTTCTTTTTACACATCTGTTTTCTGATTCTGACTCATTCTCTTGTCATCTCCAGTTTCCTACTAATACCACCAATGAATTTGTTTTTCGGATTTTATAATTTTTCAGTTTGAAAATTTCTACTTGGTTTTCTTTTAATGTTATTATTTGTCTGCTAAGAATTCTTCATTTATTTTAAATGTATTTACCTCATGGAGCATAGTTATAAAAGCTGTTTTATGGTTTATGCTTGATAACTAAAACATCTGAGTCAAGGGTTGTCATCTACTGATCATCTTTTTCTTTAAGAATTGGTTACATTGAGAGAGAAGGGGATCAAAAGATATGTTAAGTACATGTACCCACACCCCTAAAATGAATGTAAATGTCATGAACTCCAAATATTTACTAATAACAAAAAATTGATTACATTTTCTGGATTATGTTGTAGACATTGTAAATATGATGCTTTCTAAATTCTGAGCAGCTGAAGATTGTTTTCCATTTAAAACCTTTTTTTTTTTTTTTAATTTGTTTTTGAGCCTGGGTCTTATTATGTAGTTCAGGCTGGCCTTGAACTCATTATGTAGCCCAGACTGGACCCAAACTTGTGGCTATCCTCTTGCCTCAGCTTCCCAAGGATTGAGATTACAGGGATGTGTCACCACACTGAGCCATGAAGAATGGTTCTTAACTGTGACCCTTGTAAAATTTGGTTATAAATTCTTGAGAACTGGTTACCTTTTCTTAATTTTGTCTGTAAAGTAATTTTAGATTTATAGCATTTTGGATGGGCCTGGGACTTAAGTGCTTCATAAACACCTGTCTTCACAGGCTGTACACATAGAGGTGGGTTGAAATACTGTTATCCATAGTTGACTGTGCCGTGTTTCACTCATCAGGTAGCGCAAGTGTCTGATACATGCGAATTTCAGCTGAACTGTGTGTGGCAGTCACAGTAGGTGGTAACTCCACTAATTGGACTGTGTCTTCTACAGTGTTCCCGTTTCTTATGCCATCTGCACCTGAGGCACTGTACAATCGAGTCAGGAAAAGTATCATTTAAAAATCACGTAGTGTTAACTTTATGATGTTGTCCAGGGCTGCAGGTGGCTCTTGTGCTGTGGGTTGGACAAGTCTGGTCTAGAGTGTTTAGTTGTAATTAGGGAGAGAGATTGGTTGCACTAGATTTGTTTTACATCAGCTTAGTGGGATGTCTTCTTAAGACCACTTCCCTTTTGGTGTTTGTTTCTTTCTTCAGGCACCTTACCAAATGAAGCTATCAGCACTCTAGTTTCATTCTAGGCCTGAGATTTCAATTGTGATCTCATTTGGGTTTGGTTGCAATGTTTCTTAAAATCTTCTTAAGCTTATTCCATTTCTTCACTTATAATTTAGGATTTCATTATAGGTTTTTATTTTATAAAGTGTAACTTCAGCAGATGGCTACTCTCTCACGTGTAATGAAAAAACAAAACAAAACAGCTTTTTTCTTACCAGTTATAGGCTGAAGTTCTGGAGGTGTGCCCTGTTGTAGCTCACTGTGTATACACACTTATTTCCCTTCAACGAGGTGTGAATGATATACCTTTTAGATCAGTGTAATGAACCAATACAGGGGAAATTTGTAGCTATCTGATTATTTTCACTGAAAAACTGGAAAGACTACTGAGAAATTTAGAAGAAAAAATTAAGTGTAAGATTAGATTTCAAAATGAGATGGATCAGAATCAGTGTCATAAGTTAAACAGGGAGAAATGTAAAGTCTGCTTATAATTCACACAATTGATTGCTTATGTATGGAATGAATAAGATAATTTCATAGTAATTATGCCTGAAAGAAAGACAACATGAGTTAAGAAGCTGAGTCTTGAAGTGAAGAAAGCATATACAATTTAAGGTTGCACTGATAATAGAAAAGTATGTGTAGTTCACTTTACACAACACTCGGGAGGCTGAGTGAGGAGGATCACCTGGAGTTTAAGGCCAGGCTGGGCTACACAGTGAGTCCAGGCCAGCCTGAACTACATAGCAAGACCCTGTCTCAACAAAACGAAACAAAACATTGGTCCTGGGAAGTGAGAATTTTTCACCTGGAAAAATCTAAAATGAGAAATCTGTTAAGCGCTGTCTAATAAGAGCTGTCTAATATATTTGGATGATTTTCCTATGAAGTAGAGCATACTAGGTTTATTAGAAATCCCTGTATTTCATGTTAGGTGACCAGCACTATGGAGACATTCCAAGTATCATTCTAGTTGTTGTTACAGCTGATGAATTAATTGTAACTCTTCATTTCTTGAAATTCTTTTACTGACATGTAGTAATTGTATCTATAGAGTACAGTGTAATAATTCAGTACATGGTCGCTTTGTACAGTGATCATATTGGGGTTATCAGCATTTACAGAAACACCATTTCTTTGTTTTGGGAAATACTAAACTCTTTTCTTGTAGTTCTTTATAAAATATGTAAGTTGTTGTGAACTGTAATAAACATTCTGTGCTCTAAAACATTAAAATATAATCCCATCAAGTAACTATTTTGATACCTATTACTAGATACTTGAACTGCAAATATTTTTCTTCATTCTATGATGAATTAAAGGAGAACATAAGTTTCAAGTCATTACTTTCTTACTGTATAGTAGAGACTTCATTTGCTGTTGGGTAGATAATTAGACTTGAGCTAAGAATTCAGGACTTTTTTTTTTTCTTTTTTTTTAGAATTGAAGACTTTTAAGAAATTTTAGAGTAATTCTTTGACTCTTTTTTTTTTCCCAAACCCATTTTATTTTAATGAGAAAAAAAAAAAAGAAAACAAAATTTGAAAACATGTCAATCAGGGGGCAACAATAGTGCATACATTGTGCATTGTAGTCCCCAAATCATTCACCCAGAGCTCAAGACATCTGCATTCAATTGTCTGAACAATATTTGCACAAATCTTTCTCTTTAGTAAACTCAGAGAAATCATTAGTATAACTATCTTATATAACATATACATATGTTGTTTCTTTCAGCTTCTCACATTAGTGGCTTTGACTCTTCTGGAGTGAACTAATAATTTATTTCATCTTTAGATAGGGGCACACATATTTTGACCAGGTTATAGCATTTTTCTTACCATGCTCTGAAGCGTTGTGTCCTTATCGATGTACTAGGAAGATCGTACTTCATGGAGTGTGGGTAGACCTGGTCTAGACTCTTAAGCCTTGTGATCTTAGATGAGTTCTTTCATCTTGCAAAATCTGTTTTTCGGACGTACTAAATACTAAGTCATTCAGTGCAGACAGGGTGATTGGGCTAGACTTTTCACTAGCCTCAAGATTCAAATTTTTCGATTTCTATTTTCATGTTTTTAACAGAATTGTTTTTGCTTTAAAATAGTTATATTTTGTACTAAAGGTATTTGAAGACAAAGTTAAATTACCATTTCACAATATCCTGTTATTAGTTTATAGGATATAAAATAAATGAAATCAACATTCTTTATTTTTGGCCAAGGAGGAAGAATGTTTATTACTATACTTTTGGCCAAATATAGTATCATCTTTCTTAGAAATCCTGTAGTAGTAGTAATCTTGTTAGCTAATAAAGTAACTAGTAGAAAAGAAAGCAGTCCTAATTTCTCCTTTATAATGTTAAATGGAATGGCCCACCTTATTTGGCATAGTATTGATAATTCACTTGAGAACTTACTCTCACATAAGAATGAATCCAAGCTATAGCAGTTGGCACTGCAGAAGGAAGAGTGGCCTCATTTTCTACCAGTCACATGATCACACTGCAGAACTTCAATACATAGTTTTGTTTCAGATAAGGGGATAGCCCTCATTCTGAAAGGACTGCCAAGCTATTATTAAGGATGTTTGTCCTGAACCTTGTAAGGCTTATGTTTTGTGTGTATGTGTATGTAATTTGATTTTTTTTTTTTTTTTCTTTTTGAGACAGGATCTTGCTATGCTGTTTAGGCTGGCCATCATTCACTTTGTAGCCCAGGCTGGTCTCAAACTTGGAAAGAACCTCAAGTTTCAGTCTCCTGAGTGCTAGGATTATAGGCATGTGCCACCACTCCTGGCTCTGTGTGTGTAATTTGAAACAGTTCCTTTAATAAAATTTAGTTTTATTACATCTCCTTGCAGCATTTTACCTTAGTTCTTTGTATGTTGGGGGTGGTGGCAGTGCATTTAATTCTTGCCTGAGGGTGCTAATGTAAGAAACTATCTAGAGACCAGTACAGAATCTTTATTTCTAATGACTACAGAGTAAGATTTTTGGTTTTATAGTCTCTGTTTTACCTCAGTAAGCTGGCTACTTGGATATATAAAGAATTTTACTTCTGATTCTTTCACATTTTGGCAACTCATGGTTTTTCTTTAAAAAACAAAAACAAAAACAAAAACTATTTACAGCTGTTACTTTGCCTTCCAGACTATCTTGAATTGGAAAGGAATGTGATGGTGGAATGTGTTAAGTATTTGTTAAGTTGAAGGAAAGATTCTCGTTTTCATTTTATGACATTTATCCCCCCGCCCCCTTTTTTTTGGTGGTACTGGGAATTGACCCTCACATTGAAGGTCCCATGTCTGTCTTTCCACCCAATTTTAATATTTGAGACAGATTCTCTCTAAGTTGCCTGGGATGGGCTTTTTCCTCAGCCTCCTGGGGTGCTGGGATTGTGGTGTGTGCTACCACACTATAATTTTTTTAATGATAGAGAAAACATTTATAATTATCCAGCTGAATTCAGTTTAGATGACCCTAGTTGTCAGCACCATTCAAGTTATAGTGATTCTTTAAAAACCATTTAAATTATACAAATCATTTATATTTATTGTAAAAGAAGCACATCCCATTTAGGTAATCCTGTCATCCAGAGGTGGTTGCTATTGATCTTCTTTTGGTTGTCCCCTCTCACTGTCTTTTGGTGGTAGTGGAGCTTGAACCCAGGTCTTAAAACATGCTAAGTAAGTGCTCTACTGCTGAGCCACACACTTAGTTCTGGTTGAGATTCTTCAAGAGAACTAGAGCACACAGGTATTTTCTGTTCCAAAATATTACTGTACCAAGTAGAAGAGCTTAATCTTTCAATTGTGGAGTTTAGTGAGATGATAGTCTTTTAGCTGTTAACATGCTGAAATATTTTAAACTAATAGTACTGTAGAGCCTGTGTTTTAAAATGGGAAGCTATCGGTTTGATGGATATGGTAGAATGTAGCAGCTAAAATTAAAGAAAACAGCAAAATTATGCAATAAGGAAACAGTTATTTGTTATTCCTGTGTACTGTAGTTACAGAACAGATTGGGCCTTCGTCAGGAGTTCACACTTGATGAGTCTTCTTGAATATTGCTTTGTTACATACTTCTTTAGTATAGAAAGTAAAGTTGGTAAATTTTCGTCATGGGCCTAAAGTTTGAAAATTTGTATAATTATATTTGTTTTGAGTTGACATGGAATGTTTATCATGGGAACCACTTAGGAGAGATTCAATTAAATCACATTAGGAAATTTGAACTACTGTATTTTCCAGTTTCTGTGGAAGAGTAAGTCTATAGTTCCACCAATTGGAGTTACAATTAGCTTGGGTAATTGGGTACAGAAGTTTGGGTGTTTGTCAGAATTTTGTGGTGGTAAGTTTCTCTTACTGCTAAAGCAGTCCGTTGTTGAATTATCTTATCCTTAACTTGATCTTCTAGAATTCCTAGAGGACCTGTGCAGCAGCCTCTTGAGGATCGAATCTTCACTCCCACGGTCTCAGCAGTCTATAGCACGGTGAGTGTCTCAAGGCTGCTTCTATATCTGCTTTTCCACTTGAGCTCTTGACATTAAGGGGCAGTGTTTTCTTGATCAACATAGGTTTTTTGGCAAAAGGGTCAATAAAATTAGATGAATATAATGAAGCAAATAGATCCTTTTTTCATTATTTTAATCTAAGTAAATATGAAACATTATGGTAAGATAGAGTAGCTTATATGCCTGTCATCTTTTTTCTCTTCCCATAAATATTAAATTCTGACCTTGTATTTTGATTCTTTGAGACACTGATGTTTTATATAACTTTGAATATATTTTCTTAAAAATTTTTAGTTTTCGATTAACTTAATTTTTTATTTTCTTCTTTGATCACATATAACTTGTAGAAAGAGTGGAAAAGTGAACATTAGAGGAAATTTAAGGAAACTGAAAAGTTAAGAGGTTGAAGGCAATAAAATTTAGAAGCATATTTTAGGTACCTTGCAGCAAATTAGGGGAATTTAGGAGTATAAAACACGTTTTTTAAAAGATTTCTATTCTACATGCCATTTATTTCTGTGTTGTAAAGAAACAGTTTGGTGAGCAAGATGAGTCGATAAATACATGAAATCTAAGTGACCTGATGATCCAGTTTACTTTTGTTTTAATTTTGGTACTTGGAATTGAACCCTCAGGGCCTTTGCACTGACCCACATTCCCGGGCCCTTTTTATTTTCTTCTATATTTGAGACAGGGTGTCTACCAAGTTGCCCTGTTGGTTTGTAATTTACAATTCTCTTGCTTCAGTCTCCCACAGGGTTGTTACTTCAGACAGGTACCACTGTGCGTGGCTGGAACAAGATTTCTAGAGAAACAGTATTTGTGGTAGAAGGAACAGCAGTGCATAGGTACAAAGAAGGCTGTGGGCTTCATGTAGTCTTAGAAATAAATGTAAGGATGCTGGTATGTCCAGAATGAAGGAAGGTTAGGTTTGGAACATCACTTTATGTGGGACATTGTAGACAATGGTAGTAATTTTGGATTTAGGTCCAGATATGATGAAAGCAGTGTAGGACTCAAAGCAGTAGATCTCTGAACTGTGTTTTAAAAGGTTACTGAAGCTATGACATGGAGAGAACAGACTGTGGTAAGGGGGGGGTAATGGTGGCAAAGAGATGAGTTCAGAGGTTACTGGAGTTTACAGGCAAAAGATGATTGTGGTTTGCTCTAAGTAATAGTAGTAAAAGTATATAGCATATATTTTGAAAATAAAGTTTGTAGAATATGATGATGTCTTGGATATGTGGAGTAGGAGAGAGGAGAGTCAGGGATGATATCTTGGATCTTGGCTTGAACTGAGTGAATGTGATCTATTAATGGAGATGGTCACTTTCATTGCATGAGGTGCACTTTTTGTTGAGAAAAATCAATATATGCAAACATTATTTTGGTAGGGGTTAAAACATAGTTTGTATATTCATATGAAATGTTAAAATGTAAGTTTTTGGATTTGTGTTTTGAATTAAATCAAATTTGACTTTCATGATTTGAAGTTACTGCATATATATAGTAAAAATGCTTGTGTTACGTATTATCTATTGTGCCTATTATTAGAAGAACAAGGGATTTTAGGCAGTAGACGTTACCTTAGAACCTAACGGTCTCCACTTTTAAAAATTGTTTGGAGAATTTTTTGGAGATGGAATCTTGCTATGTTGCCCAGCTTGTTTATCCTAAAATTCCTGGGCTGAAGTGATCATCCCACCCTCAGCCTCCCAAGTAGCTGGAACATGTCTTTTAGTAAATAAATAAACAAACAAACAAGCAACAAACAACTTTCATTCTTAGTAATTTAAGTCTCTTTTTCATTTTATGTCTTTGTGCACATTGTTACTGAATGGCGAGTAGGAAAGTATGGGACCTGGTGCTTTGATGTCCCTAAGTATCCCTTGTCTCAGCCTCAGGGATATATATTGGTCATTATTTCTCTACTGTCTAGGTTTATTAGCATGATTTCTGTGTCATAAATAAAGGCTAACCTACAGTTCACCTCCTACTGCCTTGGCATATGGTGCCCAGATGGCACTTTCATTGAGTTGGTTAAATTCCTTGAAAGACAGCAACACTCCTAGCCAATCTTTTGAAATTTAAAATCTTGCTTTTAAAAATGTCTGTTTCTCTGATATGCAGGCTTTAATCTGTCCTTTTAGATAGATTCTCTACTGATAAAGAAGATCAAAACTTGGATTCACTTTTAGAATACCTCATAATACATGTTTTAGCCTGCATTTCCTTAAAATATTTCTTTGGGGGTGAAATGGGAGATATTGTTACATTTGAGAAATTGATGACATGTACAAGAATCAAGTCAAAATAATTTTTGAATTCTAGTGAGACCAGCATTTATTGTGATAGAGAAGTGGCAAAACTGGAGAGATACGAGCTAATTTAAATATATTGTTAATTTTCGTATTGACATGCTTCAGTAGTGTAAGCTACGTAATTTTACCTTACTATATAATTTTGTCATGTTTTATTTGGAGAAATTAGGGATTAATTTCTATTATGACTGTTAAGCTAGCATTTTTAACTACAGAGATAAACTTAATGGAATAATGATATAGGAATTCCAGCTTATATTCTGGAAAATTGGAAGGATTATCTTAATAACTGCTGAAGAAAAACATTTGTAAACTATTACATTACTCATTAGTACTTCTTTAGTGCCATAAAATATCATGATCTTTCTAGGCAATTTATACTTCATATATAAAGTCTTGGTTCTATGACCTTATAGCTGTGTTAAGTATTGTATAGGCCACCATGTCAGTGGAATCCATGGTGAAATTTAACCTGGGTCAGATCAGTACTGCTTAGGCAAGAGTGTCCATATAGATGGAACTCTACTTTATTATCCTGTTTTCCAGCACAAAATAACAATTTTTTTACAGTGAAAAATACATCAATTGAGCTCATAATTTGTTTATACCTTTTAATAAAAATTTTACTGAGATATAGTTGAGGTATAGTAACCAGCAAATATTTAAAGTGTATGAGTTTTGATATATGTTACTACCCATGAAAATCATTACAAATGAGAAAATTAACATAGTCATCACTTCACAAATGTTTTCTAGCACCTCTTTGTAAATTCTTTCTTCCCCCTTCTCATAGATTGATTCTCCTCACCCCTGTACTAGAGATTGATCCCAGGACTCTTACACACCGATTTAACTGATTGTTATTAGGGCCAGGCATGGTGATGGTGCACGCCTGTAATCCCAGCACTCAGTAGGCTGAGGCAGGAGAATCACTGTGAATTTGAGACCAGCCTAGGCTACACAGTGAGTTCAAGGCCAGCCTGGAATACATAGTGAGACCTTGTCTCAAAACAAAACCAAAACAAAACCAATGAGTTAAAATGTACACAGTTTTAAGAACTTCATATATGACCTATTATACAGTTATGGTAGCTTATTGTTTATTTTGGTTTTTTGAGATAGGATCTCTCATTGCAGTTCAGGGTGTCCTTGAACTCACTGTGTAGCCCAGGTTGGCCTCAAACTCGTGATGAGCTTTCTGCCTCAGCCTTGTGAGAGTCTTGGATTACAGATGTGTACCTCCAGATTAACTTTTTTTTTTTTTTTTTTGTAGGGGGCATAGGGTCTCTCTGTGTGGTGCAGGCTGGCTTCTGATTCACAATCTTCCTGCTTTACCCTCTTTTGAGTGCTGGGATTACGGCATATAATGTGCTCAGTGTATTTTAATAGCTTGAAATCTTCCCATTGTCAGACATCATTGATATTTAAAAGGTCAAAAATAATATTTCACAATGCATAACAGAGGAAATTAGCAAGTAAATGATTGGAAGAATGTTTAACAATGATTAATGATGTTTTGTTTATAAAGTTGACAAAGTTTCAGTTAAATACAGTATTTCTAAATTCTGTAGGATTAGAATAGTTAGGAACTTTTCAGGGACTTTTATCTTAGCCCATTAAGTATTTTTGAATTATTGAATGTGAAAGTAATGAAATTTTCTTGCTTATTATGGTAAAGAGGATTTGCTGGTAAACGTGTATATAAATGATTGTCATTTATGCGTGATACTTGATGATAGGTAAAAATCTAAGTTTTTGTATTTGTCAGATTTAAGAGATGAAAATCACATTTAGATGTGTTTTTTTTTTTTTTTTTTTTTTTTTTTTGCGGCACCAGGGATTGAACTCACGACCTTGCGCTTGCCAGAATTGAGATCGTAGTACTCACAGTTGGCATTTGTGTTGTGGGCCAGTTACTTATTCTTTTTGCACTTTATTTTCTTTTCTTTGCTATGAAGTAGAGATAATGCTACTCATTTCCAAAAGTCATTAGGGAGGAAGGTTAGGTGTGACAAATCCATTTAACCCTGCTTGAACCTGGTGTGCAGTGTCCTCTCCTATCACCACTCTTTGTACCACTGGTTATAAGTAGGATGGGAAACAACATTGTCTTCCTGTCCCTTGGAAAATAAATCTGAATAGCTGCAATGTGATGTTGGATAAAATGGTTGTGTCTGTCTGTCTGTCTGTCTTTCTTTCTTTTAAAGAAAGAAATAAAACAATGACAATACACGATAATTAGGGGAGAACAATGGTATATACATTGCATATCGTTATCTTCAAATCTGTTGCTCAGAGTACAAGACATCTGTATTTAACTTTTTGAACAGTACTAGCACAGATCTTTCTCTTCAGTAAGCTCAGAGAAATCAGTAGTGTAACTATCTTAACTATTATATATATATATGAAGAGTGAGAAAGAGAGTTTCTTTCAGCTTCTTACACGGTTATTTCTTTGAATAGTGTGGTCTTTAAAATTTTACTGTTTAAATTGATACCCGGTAACCCCCCCAAATTACTGTGTATTTTATTGTCTATTAAAAGTAATCTTTGGAACTTTATTAAAATAAAAAAGTAAAATCTTTTCTTTGATAAATTAATAAATCATCATTGCAAAAAATGTGTTTATATATTTATTTTTTGGTACTGGGAATCTAACTCAGGACCTCGCGCTTGCTTGCCAGGTGCTTTGCTGCTGAGCTGTAACCCTAGCCCCCTGAAAACGATTTAAAGGGGTGAAAAGATTTATATTATCATTACCCATGTGTTAAATATTGGCATTTTTAATATTTCTTTTAACTCAGCCATTGCCATGTTGTTAGACACACTGCTTTAATAGTTCCAAACAATCTTTCGTAAAAATTATATAGTTTTAACATGATACACACGTTATTATAGTTACAGATTTTCTTTCTTTTTATTGTTATTTGTTTGTTTTTGGTCTTTTTTTTGAGACAGAGTCTTGCAATGCAGTTCAGGCTAGTCTTGAACTCGCTTTGTAGCCCAGGCTGGTCTTGAACTTGCAATGCTCCTCCTGCTCACAGCCTTCTGAGTGCTGGGATTATAGACGTGTGCCACCGTGCCTGGCTGTAGTTACAGATTTTGTCACTTTAGTTTTAAATATTTTTTCCTTCTCCATCTTTGACTTACAGGGGAAAGTACCACTCTGAAAATAGCTCTAAGCTTTTCTCAAGTGCCAGATGTTTGTAGTAGGTGCAGTCATTATATGGAACCTTTTGTGGAACTCAGGTTTATATTGGATTAAATGGATTAGCATTTTTTTTTTTTTGGTGGCACCAAGGATCGAACTCATGACCTTGTGCTTGCCAGGCAGGCGCTTTGGCCACTGAGCTAAATCCCCAGCCCTTGTCTTTTTGAGACAGGGTCTTGCTGTGCCGTTCAGGCTGGCCTTGAGCTCACTTTGTAGCCCAGGCTGGTCTTGAACTCATAATGATCCTCCTGCCCCAGCCTCTCAAGTGCTAGGATTACAGGTGTGCACCACCAGGCCCAGCTAAATGGATTAGCATGTTTCTTACATTATATGAATGATTGTTTATTTTAAAGAGAAAAAAATAAATTTCAAAACAATGAGAGTAGCAGGTCATACATTGTATATTGTTATCTTTAAATTAGTTACTCAGAGTATATGACATAGGTATTCAATTGTCTCAGCAATATTAGCACAAACTTTTCAATGAACTAAGAGAGATTAGTAAGATAACTATCTTGTATGTGTGTGTGTTTATATATACATGTAGGTATATAAAATTTTTTTCTTTTTGCTTTTCTTTTCTCCTTTCACCCATTCCAGTTTCTCTTTATTTTTAAATAGTTTCTTCCCATTTTACAATATCTATTGTACAGTTTGGATACTATTTACTCTTTCAGCTTCTTGTACTAGGGAGATAATATGTTTACACGTGTGCATCTGAATTATTTCACTTATGAGTATGGTCTTGAGTTGCATCCATTTACCTATAAAAGTCTTCAGTTTATCCTTCTTTATGGCTGAATAGTACTCCATTGTATAAAAGGACCACGTCTTATTTTATCCATTCCTTGTTGATGGGCATTTGGGTTGTTTCCAAGCTCTACCTATTACAAATTGTGTTGCTGTAAACATAGGTGTGCAAATACTGCTGTGGTATGATGTTTTCACTTCTTCTGGGAAGATCCTCAGAAGGGGAATAGGTGAGTCAAATGGGACCTCCAATACTACTTTTTAAAGAAATCTACGCTGGTTTCCAGAGTGATTGAACCAGTCTGCACTCCCACCAACAGAGGAGAAGGGTTCCTTTTCCCCCACAGCCCCTCCAGCATTTGTTATTGGTTGATTTCTTGGTAACAGCCATTCTTTCCAGGCTGAGATACAATCTCAGTGTTGTTTTAATTTGCATCTCTCAAGCCAGGTGTGGTGGCACATGCCTGTAATCCCAGCATTTGGGAGCCTGAAGCAAGAGGATCCTCACAAGTTCAAGACCAGCCTTAGCTATAAAGTGAGCTCAAGACCAGCCTGAACTGCGTAGCAAGACTGTCTCCAAAAAAAAAAAAAGAAAAATTGCATCTCTTGAATGACCATTGATGTTGAACTTTTTTTCCATATATTAATTTGCTCTTTGTAGTTGTTTATCTGAGAAGCTGTATTCATTTTGGATGCCCATTTTTGGATTGTGTTTTTAAATTTGGGAGGACTGACTTTGAGTTCTTTGTATGTTCTCGATAGTAACCCTTTTAGGAACAGCTGGCATTTTCCCCCATATTGTGGGCTGTCTTTTCACTCTGTTGGTGGTTTCTCTTGCTGTGCAAAAGGTTTTTTGTTTATTTATTTATTTATTTATTTTTTGTGACACCGGGGATTGAACTCACAACCTTGCGCTTGCCAGGCAGGTGCTTAGGCCGCTGAGCTAGATCCCCGGCCTGGAAAAGGTTTTTAATAAGATGAGATCCCAGTTGTTGATTCTTTGTGGTAGTTCTGTGTAATGGGGATTTTATTCATAAAGTCTTTGCCTATACCAATGTCTTCAAGAGTTTCTGTTTTAATACTTAGATCTTTGATCCATTCTGAATTTAGTATGTGGTGAAAGATATGGGTCCAATTTTGATCTTCAGCATGTGCAGAACCTGTTTTTCCAGCACCATTTATTAAACAGGCTGTCTCTCTGGAATTGATTCTGTATCTTCTAATCTGTTCCATTGATTTTTTTGGCGTGTGTGTGTGTGTGTTTTT
Source organism: Cuniculus paca (assembly GCA_004365215.1). Taxonomy (NCBI): domain Eukaryota; kingdom Metazoa; phylum Chordata; class Mammalia; order Rodentia; family Cuniculidae; genus Cuniculus; species Cuniculus paca. The sequence continues at coordinate 15,581 of RJWT010001592.1, forward strand.
CCAGTACCATGCTGTTTTTGTCACAGTGGCTTTATAGTATAATTTCTAGTCAGGTTTTATGATACTGCTTGTCCTGCCTTATTTACCCAGGATTGCCTTTGTTATTCTAGGTCTCTTCTAGGTTCCAAATGAATTTTAGGATTGTTTTCTCTAATTCTGTGAGATACCCTATTGGAATTTTGATCAGAATTGCATTAAGTCTGTATAACAGTTTTGGAAGTATGGCCATTTTCACTATATCTGTTCTTCCTATCCAAGAGCAAGGGATATCTTTCCGTTTTCTAATATCCTCTCCAATCTTATTCAGAGCACTGTAGTTTTCAATGTAAAGGTCTTTTACATCCTTCATTAGATTGATTCCTAGATATTTCATTGTTTTGGATGTTATTGTGAAAGGTGTTGTTTCCCTGGTTTGTCTCTCAGTGAGTATGTCAGATGATTTATTTTGTCAACTAAATCAGGTTCAAGAGATTTTTTAAATTCTTTATCTCATATGAATATCATTTTTCAGTGTCAAAAATCAACCGTTTGCACTTAAGAACCTGTTATGTGTGAAGTATGACAGTGTGGTAGTTGTTACCAAAGCATGGATACTCCTAAGAAATAGAAGGAAATAGAGTAAAATTAATTGGTTAGCTATGATAAATATCAGTTAATCCTCCTACCCCCTCTTTTTTTGAGACAGGGACTTGACATGTATTTTTTTGGTACTGGGGATTGAACTCAGGACCTTGTGCTTGCCAGTCAGGTGCTGTGCCACTGAGCTGTATCCCTGACCCTTAACATGTATTCTAGACTGGCCTTGAACTGGCAGCAGTCCTCCTGCCTCTGCCTCTGAAATGCTGGGATTACAGGTGTGCATCATCATACCCAGCAGTTAACTCCCTTTTGAAATTCCTTTTTCTGTCTGTCTGTCTGTCTGTCTGTCTTTTTGTCTTTCTCTCTTCTCCCTCCCTCTAGCTTTCCACCCTACCCTGAGGATTGGACACAGGGCCTTTGGTTTGAGCTACATCCTCAGCTTTCCACCTTCTCCATTTTTGAGTCAGGTTTTACTAACTTCTGTAGGCTGACCTCAAATTTGTGATCCTCCTGCCTCAGTCTCCCAGAGGGCTGGAATTACAGGCATGTGCCACCAGGCCCAGTTAGTATTTTGAAACAGGATCTTGCTAAAGTGCCCAGACAAGGCTTCAACTTGTGGGGTGTAGCTTAGTGGTAGACTGCTTATCTGCCATGCTCGAGGCTCTGGGTTCAGTCCCTAGCACTGGTGGAAAAATTGATAGTTAAAAAGAATATAGTTGCACCTACATTATGAAGTATTATTTAACGATTTAGATTAAGAATGAAGTAGGTACATGTCTTGGCTTGTCAACATTTGCTGTTAAGTGAGGAAATAAATGTGTGAAAGTAATTATTTTTGTGTTGTTGCATTTATTTATAAAATTAACATTTGTAAATGTAAAAAAGATTTGGGAAGAATTTGTAGCAGACTCAATAGAATTTTACCTCTATAGAATAGAATGGGATTTGCGGACTGAAGTGGAGTGCAATTCTCTTTAAACCAAACAAAAAAACCAAGAAACATGTTCATATAACAACAATTAAAAGCCAAAAATACACTTTAGTGCCTTTTTTTCTTCCTCTTATAATCTTAGTGCCAGTGGACTGATAGGTGGATCAGTATTAACTGTATTCTGATTCAATCAGTAAATTCATAGTGACCTAGGAAATTTCCCTAAAAGCCCCAAATCATAATGCATGCACAGTAATAAATTGTGACTGGTACCTGGGCATAGAGGCTCATGGTTGTAATTCCAACACTTTGGGAGACTCAGGCAGGAGGATTACAAATCCTAATGTAATTCGGTAAATTTCATGATTTGTCAAGACTTGGTCTCAAAATAAAAAATAAGAAAAAGGGGATTGAGATTCAGCTCAGTATGAGTTCATTACCCAGTGTACGACCAAAACAAATAAATGGTGGCTTGTGTTTTTTCCATTGTGGTCCTATATCTCTTCACCAAAATTTTAACCTATGTATTTACGTACGTCAGAATGTTATATTAGTTTTTAAGGGTCTTTTTTTTTTTAATGTTGTATTAGTTTTAAAGATCATCTTGAATTGAATTTTGCAGAAGTTTATAAAATATTGTTATGGTTTGTATATAGATGACCCCCCATAAACCTCATGTAGTGATGGAGGCAGCTGAATCTAGTGTTTGTGATTGACTCCTTGTCTAGTGCTGGGATTGGTGGTGTGAGTCCTGCATCCGCCCAGGGGTGGAGCCGACATACAATGTAAGGTTGGAATGGGGACATGTTTTTCTTTTTCGCATGGTTTGCTCTTGCAGCATGCAGCCGCCATGAACAGTTGCCCCTCAGCCATGCCACCCTGCCTTGAAACCAGCTAAATATAGACTGAAACCTCCAAAACTAAGAAATGAATGTCTCTTTCCTTCACCTTGGGCGTCAGGTATTTTGTCTCAACAATGAGCGAAAAGTAACCAAGGCAAAATTTGGTACCAGGAGTGGGGTCGTTGCTGTGACTATACCTGACCATGTGGCTCAAGAGCCTTTGGGAACGGCTTGTGGGAAGAGTTTGGAAAGGTTTGGAGATGTCCACCTGAAAGAGTAGACCTGGAACGGCTTAGGCTATTCTGCATGGGAGATTCTGGTCGGAGCTCAGGAGACCAGAAGGCTGATAGAGCCTGCCGATAAAGACCAGGCTCAGGAGGTTTCTGTTGGAAAGCAGGACTGCATTGGGTGCTGGGCTCCATACCATGTATGTTATGGCTTGGCAGAAAGTTTGTCTGCATTTTGCTCATGTCCAGAGACTTTGCCTGAGACTGAGATTAAGGGTGGTGGCCTGATTAATCTGGCAAAGGAAATTTCAAGGCAGTCAAATGTTGAGGCAGTGGCATGGCTATTGTTGGGGGCTTTTAGCCAGATTTATGTTGGAAATCAAGAGCAGAGAGCCCAGCGTGGTGATTTAAAATGTTGTGAGTTTTGTTGGAAAGCTGTGGACTGTAAAGATAGAGCTGAAATCTCAATTACTGAGATAAAACAAAGAAATACAAAAGATGACCTGGAGACATCCCGGAAAGCAGCAAGTCTCGAACCTTTATAGCTTCCAAACTGCAAAAGTGAAAGACTTTGCCTGGGGGAGGAAGCTGCGGAGCGCCACATTCCAGAATGGCGACAGAGGCCACACGAGGTTCCAAAATGGCAGCGACATAGAGAATCTGTTCCTTGCAATCAGGTTCAGAGTGCCCAGCAATCCAGGAACTTGACCTCTATGGCCAAGAAAGGGGAAAGCCTGGCTACTTCTCCAGCCGGCAGCAGATCTTGGCAGCATCCATGTGGCACTGGTTTTAGGCGCATGGAGAATGAATGCATTCTGAGGTTGAAAAGGCTTCCACCCCAATTTCAGAGGGCCCGGGAGGCCAGACAGTGTGCCCCTGAGAGGGCAACGTGTGAAGCTGTGAGTGTGAAGCCAGAGTGGAGACCCTACAAGTTTGGAAAAGCCAGGGGCATAGATCATCTAAGGAAAGCTGCAAAGATTGAGCAGAGTGGGTCTAAAAGAGAAGCTGCAGGGACTGAAACCGCTAAAAGTGCTGTGGGGGTGAAGCCACACAAGCCCTTTGGACCTCACAATTTGCCACAGATTGCTTCAGATGCTGGACATACAGCTACAGGACTTAACATTTACCCTGCTGAATTTTGGACTTACTTTGGTTCCAATGCTTTATATTCCCGTTTGTAACTTTTGGAGTGGTAATATCTATTTTGTGCCATTGCATGTTGGAAGTGTTTAACTTTGTTTTCATTTGTACAGGGGCTTGCAACTGAGTTGCCTTAAATCTTGGAGGAGACTTGGAACTTGGACTTTTCAGCAATGCTGAAGCTGTTAGGACTTTGGCATCTCTTGGAGATGGACTAAATGTCTTTTATATAGGGGATGTACATGAGGTGGGGGCCAGGGGTGGAATGTTATGGTTTGTATATAGATGCCCCCCCCCAAGCCTCATGTAGTGATGGAGGCAGCTGAATCTAGCGTTTGTGATTGACTCCTTATCTAGTGCTGGGATTGGCAGGATGAGTCCTGCACCTGCCCAGGGGTGAGCCGACATACAACGTAAGGTTGGAATAGGGACATGTTTTTCTTTTTGGTGTGGTTTGCTCTTGCAGCATGCAGCCGCCATGAACAGTTGCCCCTCAGCCATGCCACCCTGCCTTGAAACCAGCTGAGTATGGACTGAAACCCCCAAAACTGTAAGAAATAAACCTCTCTTTCCTTCATTTTGGGCATCAGGTATTTTGTCTCAACAACGAGTGAAAAGTAACCAAGACACATATCCAGAGTTTGAGTATGTTTTATATTTAATCATTTTCAGATTCAGAAAGTTTTAGATTTGGAGGAGCAAAAACTCATTTTTACCCTCTTTTCTTCAGAAAAATCTGTCAGTATCATCAAATATTTATGAAATCCAGATGTTGCTGCTAGTGTTTTATTTTTCATGGTAAAATTATGTTAATTATACTTACTCTTACTTTTTTGCTTTTCTTTCTAATTATAGAACATGTTTATTTTACCTGTTTTGATAGCCTAAAAAGTGAGGTTTATTTTCTGTGGCGTCTTTAGAACAAGTGAAAAAAACCTTTGGCTTTTTGGACATTGCTGCCAGGACTTAAACTTTGTGTTACTCAGGGTATTGAAATTAATTTAGGAAATCTGTATTGAGTGATTGTTGTATGCAAAGGTTTGTGCTAGATAATAAAGAGGGCACAGTGGTGGCTATAGCCTCAGTTATTGTCTGTAATAATTAGAATTTCTACTTTTTTAGATGAAATGATGATACGTTGTTTTAAGTACATAGTGGAAATTGAGATGACATTAATGGTTTATAAAACAAACAGATATTTGCAAATATATAGTAAGATTATTTGGTGTGGTTGTCATGGATTCTCATTAGGCAGAAGCACAGTGCCTGGAGGGAGGAGGGCTGGAATTGAAGCTCAGTGGTAGGGGTGCTTTGCCTAGCATGTTTGAGGTGCTGGGTTGAATCCTCAAATCCCCCACAAGTAATTGAAAGGGTGGGGTATCATACAACTATTCAATAGAGGAGGAAGATGTCTACATAAATTCATGTAAGAAGCCTCACAGTGCAGACAGATAACATTAACCTGCATCTTACTAGGTGTTAAGAGAAGCGAGCACACTAGTGATAACCAGTAAGGTAGAGAATGCAAATCTTATTCTGTACTGTACTGAGTCATGAATGTGTATTCAGTTTGACTACCAGGGGCACAGAGTTGGCTGTGATGAAACTGACAATAGTTTTTAGACCATATTCTTGATTATTATCAGTGACACTGTATACTAGGTACTGTTCTAAGAATTTTGCCGGTATTAAAAATGCATTTAATGTTTACAGCCACTACATGAGGAAGATGCAGTTGTATTTCCCTATCTTTGTTGTGGAAACAGAGGTGAAGTATTTTGCCTAAAGTCATCTTGCAAGTCCTTGATAGAAACTCGATTTGAACTCAAGTGCATCTTTCTTTGTTTGTTTTGATTTTTGGAAATAGTGTCTTGCTCTGTAATTCAGGGTGACCTTTAATTCACTGTGTAGCCCAGGATGGTCTCAAACTTGTGGAAATCCTCGTGCCTCAGCCTCCTGAGTGCTAGGATTATAGGTGGGCACTATCACACCTGACTGAGTTCTGATACATGTTTAATGTTTATTGAGGAATTCTGCTAAATTCTTTACACTCATAAATTGTTTAATTTTCATGCAATCTTCATTTACAAATAAATGCACAGCATGTGTTTGATATAGATCCCTCTGACTTTGTAGGTCATATATAGTGTTGCATTTTACAGTGTGGGAAGCTGCATTCTTTTTTAATTCTTATGAATGTAGTAAAAAATAATGTTCACTTTCTTTTGGAGATCAAGACTCCTTTGAAAATATGGTAAAAGGTACGAATCATCTTGCAGAGCAACACACGTGATTTCTTGATCTCGTCTAGACAAATTTTCCCCTTGCAAGGGTGCTGTGTTACATTCTGCCCCTAATTCCCAGTGTACTGAAACAGCTCAATTTGAACCTTATGGTGTATTAAATAACATGTACCTTATTAAAATTTTGGTCTGCCAGTGGTTTAACTCTGGTAGCATAGTTGCCTGGCATACAAGAGGCCTAGATATGGTCTTAAGCATCATTAAAAAAGTTTGTTCCTGTCTTTCCATCTTTTGATTTTGTTTTGTTTTGATTTTTGAGAGAGGGTCTCATTCTGCCTGGTCTGGGATTCACTATTCTCTTGTCTACCCCCTCCTGTGTTGAGATCACAGGACTATGCCTGTGCTTCCATTTTGAAGTCACTTCTTATTTATGAAATTCTCTTTCCCCTCCCTTTAGTTTTTTTGCTTTCCTTCCCATGTCCTTCCATTGTTCCTCCCATTTGTTTTTCTTTCTTGTGCCAATGATTAAACCCAGTGCCTTTCACTGATAGACAAATGCTACCACTCTTAGCCCCTTGAAGTAATTTTTTCCAAAGCATTTATGTATGTAGAACTCAGTTATATCCTGGTCATTAAAAATTCTGAGTCCGTTTTTCTTCCCACCTTGACATCTACTGACTAATGACATTTATGAAATTTAGGATTCCTTGTTGTTAATATTTGATGTGGATTTGATCATTAAATGTTAAATCAGATATCTAATTAAAATCTTATTTAGTAAGTATTTACTTGATTTTTCTTCATAAGGAAAATGAACCTTGAAGATATAAAGGATGCCGTATTGGTGAATGCCAGTTACAGATGGCTTTTGTATTTCTTAGATAAACAACAGTAGAAATAGTAAGTCTTAATGTTAGAGAACTTTGAAAATGTATTTCTTTAAGTTACAGAATATTCCTTTGAGTCATTTAAAAAGTATTATATGTATCATTGTTCAAAACAACTGATATGGATCAGTTTAAACTAAGTCATGGGAAATTGGACTGTATAATTTTTGTGGTAAATGGAGTTGTAATTACTTTTTGTTTGAATGTTCATTTTTTTGAGACAGAGTCACTTTGTAGTACAAGCTGGCCTTGAACTCACTATGTAGCCCAGGCCGGCCTTGAACTCAAAGTGATCCTGCTGCTTCTACCTCCTTAGTGGAGTTTGTGGGTTATAGGTATGAGCTATCATGCCCAGCTTGGAGTTGTAATTATTTTAAGAAAAAGAAATGAAAAACCAGTATTATGTCAAGGCATGGATTTAATATTGTCATGAAGTCAGTGACATGAATAGAGAGGTCATTTTTGAGTGTAAGCTTTGATAGACAATTCCATCTTTATCTTTTAAAAGCCCGTGTTTGTCAAGGGAATCCCATAGGCAAGAGATCATGAAGGCTTATGGGTTTTGTCCTTTGTGCATTTAAACTGGTTCTGTAATTCCATAATTGCCATACAGAATATAGAATGTCCACTAGCACAGTAATTTAACTGTTAAAAAATTCCAAAGATCTTTCAATTATGTTGTTAATTTTTAGATTTATAAATCTAGGTGTATAGTTTTGTTCGTTCAGTAAGCATCTGTTTTATAATTTTTAAAAATCCAGAAAGTTTAATTACAAGCATGTGTGATATATTTATTTCAAACTTGCACAGGCAAAAAGATTTTAAAGACTAGTTGAGTTGTGTTTTTTTTTTTTTTTCTGTTAAAGACCTTTATGGATAATTGTGATTAAAGATTATTGGTCACTGATAGCTTGGTTGGGTGGGAAAGTTTCTGTAAGAAAAGTCATTAGTATTTGTCTGAAAATGGGTTATCAGGGAGTGCTAATTATTTTTCAGGAGAGACTAGTACATTATAATACATGCACCCAAACACAAAGTTAGACCCAGGCTGGGATTGGGGCCAGGTTTCTTTTCTTTTGTTTTATTATATATTGGACTAGGTTGTGGGAAAAGAATATTAGTAGGAAAGTTTCCTTTCCTGTCCTTATGCTTTTGCTGGAAACATGAAATGCATTCACAGAATTGGAGAATAGCTAAAAGAATTGGAGGATACAAGTTGTTTAACCTTCCCTGGAAGTGAAGAAAACTACTACCAAACAGTAGCTAATTAGTAATAGTTTGTTAGGAAGTTCTTTACTTTAGACAGAACAGATACTGTGTCAGTGAACCAAAGATCATGGACTTTTCTCCTGAGGTTCCCCCACCCCAAAGATAAACTGTTGTATTTTGGATGTCTGTTTGCAAGGTATAGTGCAGAGTACTGAGGATACAGTGTTTCTAATCCTCAAATTGCTCATAACCCAGTGGGAAATCTGAATGTGATCTGTAGTTGAAAAGTACAGTAGATTGAGTTGGGTGTGCTGGTGCATGCCTGTAATTCCAACACTTGGGAGGCTGAGGCAGGGGGATCACTGAGAGTATGAGACCAGCCTGGGCTACAGTGAGTTCAAAGCAAGCCTGAACTGCATAGCAAGACCCTGTCTCAAAAAACAAAACAAAAAAGTACAGTGAGGTTGATGCTGATAGAGGTAGGTAGAGAATGTCTTCCAATTCTTTTTTTTTTTTTAATGCGGCACTGGGGATTGAACTCACCACCTCGTGCTTGCCAGGCAGGTGCTTCGGCCACTGAGGTAGATCCCTGGCCCTTGTCTTTTTGAGACAGGGTCTCGCTATGCTGTTCAGGCTGGTCTTGAGCTCACTTTATAGCCCAGGCTGGTCTCGAACTTGCAACGATCCTCTAGTCTCAGCCTCCCGAGTGCTGGGATTACAGGCGTGAGCCACCATGCCTGGCTTGTCTTCCAGTTCTTTGAAGTGTGGATCAGTAGTGTGAAACCCAGTCAGGGAGACAGCAAGTTGACAAATTTATCTCATGAGAGGTAAGATTTGGCTTGAATTTCTAAGGATGAGTAGAAGGTATGTAGGTGTAAAAAAAAAAAAAAGGTACCTGTGTTTGTGAAGGAATAATAGGGAATAAAAAACTTTAAAATGTCACAATATTGGTTAAGATTTGAAGCCCACCAACATTATTAGAAACAGTGAATTTATGAGAGAATTTAGTCACAACTTGTTGGTAGCAGCTGCAAGTCATAGCTAACTACATGGTAGCAAATGTAAAAAAGTGGACAGAATGGCTAAGAGCTTTATAGACACCGTGAATCTTAAGTATATTTTTGCATAAAAGTTGATGCTCATAATGATGAAAAATTGTATTTGATGTACAGTGCTAAAGATGCCCATCCAAAATTGTTTGAGGAAAATAAGCTTTTTTTTTGCACTACTTTTGTGCTTAACATTAGAATTTTAAACCAACAGCTTGCACATTTGTAAGAAATTAAGTATAATAGCTCCTTGTCTTGTCTTGTCTTGTCTTGTCTTGTCTTGTCTTGTCTTGTCTTGTCTTTTTGAGACATGGTCCCATGATTTAGTTCAGGTTGGCTTTGAACTCACTGTATAACCCAGGCTGACCCTGAACTCCAGGCAGTCTTCCTGCCTCAGCCTCCTGAGTTCTGCAGTTGCAGGCATGTACCACCACTTGCACATCTCATTTAACCTGCATGAAACTTTTGTCTTCATTTTTGCAATAAAAGAAATTAAGTAATTTGCTTCAGTATTTTCTGTATAGTAGAGCCAGAATTCAAACCTGGGCGCTGTGTTCCGAGTTCAACTTTTTTTTTTTTTTTTGGGTACTGGGGATCATCAAACTCGTGACCTCACACTTGCCAGGCAGGTGCTTATGCCGCTGAGCTAAATCCCCAGCCCCAAGTTCAACGTTTTTTAACTGATGCTGTATCTACTCATATAATTCTTTCAGTCATTTTGCCCTGTTTTAAGTTTAACTTTGCTAATTATTTTTAAGTTCTTATCTGCAAAGTGATGACCCAACCTTGGAATGAGAACATATACCCCATGTTTTATGTTACCTGGTCCTGTGTTACAGCAACTTAATATTGTGATTTTGATAATAAAATTGAATTTGTGCTTAGTTATACTTGAATGGTAAGTTCAGAGTTCTACTAATATCTTGGCATTAAGAATAATTCACTTACCATGGATTGGTTACATAACTAGTTTATTAGCAACTAAATGAAGACCAGAAAAAAAATAAGCTTGAGAGAAGTTAAATTGTAAAATTGGAAGTTACTAATACTTTTGCAGTTATTAAATATATATCATTGATCTCCCAATTCCCATGCAAACTTGTCCCTTGTACAAAGCTAAGACCTCTGACAGTGGACTTTAGAACATATAGAAGACAATGTGTTAGATTTGTGTTAGAAGCCATCAGTTGTCTAGTGTTGGTCTTCTGACTGCTGGGACAATGGATGCCTTACAAAATAGTTCTTTGAAAAATAAGATATTAATTTCTTATGCACATGTAGAGTGCTGCTGGTGGTTTTTCTTCTTCTGCTCCTGCTTCTGCTTCTTCTGCTGCTGCTTCTGCTTCTTCTGCTGCTGCTTCTGCTTCTTCTGCTGCTGCTTCTGCTGCTGCTGCTTCTTCTGCTGCTTCTGCTGCTTCTTCTTCTGCTTCTTCTTCTGCTGCTTCTGCTTCTTCTTCTGCTGCTTCTTCTGCTTCTTCCTCTTCTCTTCTTCCTCCTCCTGTTCTTCTTCTTCCTCTTCTTCTTCCTCTTCCTCTTCCTCCTCTTCCTCTTCTTCTTCTTTTCCTTTTCCTTTCTTTTCACCTGTAGTTTGACTTCATAGAATTGATAATCCTTACTGTTCTGTATTTCTTTCAACAGAGTTATACATATTTTATCAGGGTTTTGCTAGTGAACTGGGAAAAGGTCCTCAGAATTTTACCTCAGTTCTCTAGGCTGCTATGAAATAAAATGAAAGAGGTACAAAGTCTGCTTACTTGCTTGACCTCTTCTTTATGCCATAAGACTCCCCCACCCCTTTTTCCCAGCCACCTGAGGTATTCTTGAGTGGAGATGCTAAATAAATTTTACCCCCAAATAGCCATGTAATAGATTTGGTTGAATTTGTACTGTAGTGTAACATTTATACTTCAACCTTTGAGTGATCACTTGTCTGCACCTGCTGTTGTAGGTATTCTTTAAGTCTTCTCCTGTATGTAAGGATTACAAGGAGGCCAACAGATAGTGAGACTCAGTGCTGCTTGCCCTGTGCTAATTCTGGACCACAGATGTTAACAAGAGCATTGTCTTTCTCAGCTCCATTATTGGCTTAAGTAGGATTTTAAGAACCAGTATGGAAACCTCATTATCAAGATCTTTTTTTTTTTTTTTTTCTTGGTGGGTTCTGGGAATCGAACTCAGGATTTTGTGCTTGCCAGGCAGGCACTGTGCCACTCAGCTGTATCCCTGGCCCCCACTATCAAGTTCTAAACAGCAGATTTTGCTCATTATAAAATTAATGTGCCTCATAGAAAAATAAAAACCCTGAGTGTTTATTTTGATGAGAAAAACAATGCTAACAAAATGTTCACGTCATCCACTTAAACATGTTCTTTGAAGATGTCTTGCTGTGCACTTTAAAAAAGTTGGTATCAGTGTAGTACTTTACTTAAAATTAAAGGCCCTGGGCTCAACTCCTGGTACTAAATTTTTCTCAATATGTATTTGTGGGACATAGTTATTTGTTTTCTAAGAGCTTTTTTTTTTTCCAACAGCTTTTTAAAAAGTACTGTTACAGATACGATACTCAAACAGCTAAGTCATAGCTTTATATATTTTTCTGATTAAATAATGTCAAGTAAGAAAAAATTCTAAAAAGAAAATTGAAACAAAATCATTTGTCTTTTCAGAAAAATCCCTATTGTGATGTTTTACGTTTTTCTAGACATACAAAATACATGTGACAACACAATTCATACTTAAAATACTACTTACGTGGTGCATCTTTATCTTACCATATTTTGTGTCAGTATAGAATTGTACATTATTTAAGTGGACCATGACTCTGGGGTTAAATGCAGGACTATCCATTATATGGATTTTGGCTGTATTGGGAGGGAAGTACATTCAGAGTGGATCTTTATAATGAGTAACAGTGTTCCTTTTGTATATAATTTATGTAACTAGTTGTTTATTGATAGACACTTGGGTTATTTCTGTATTATTGACTTTATAAACAGTACTGTAGTGAACATCCTTGCCAGTAGGTTTTTGTTATCTTGGTAGTTTCTTTATAATGGTCATCCTTTCTCCCCTGCCAAAGTACTGAGGATTAAACCGAGGGCCTCACACATGCTAGGCAAGTCCTCCACCACTGAGCTACATCTCTAGCTTTTAAAAATTTAATTTTGTGAGAGTGGCCTCAAACTTTCAATCTTCTGCCTCAGCCTCCCAAGTAGTCTGGGATTAAAGATGTGCAGTGTTTCCTCTTATTTGTGATGATTTTATTAGCATTCGTCCATTTATCTGATGAAAATAATCGAAACAATGAAATACATATGGCTCTGTAAAAACAAATACAGAAGAATTTCTAATGAAAAGAAACAATCCTTTGTCTACTTACACTCCAGTCCTGCTGTCCAGAAGCAGCTAGTTTTACTTTTAGTTCCTCTGGCATTATCTTTATCTCCCAAGTGATACATTTTCTTCTGTCACTTTTTTATTGTTATTTACTGACTTCTTATTTTAATAGTGTTTTGAGTTTTCTTTTAATCCTCTCCATATAGTTAGGTCATTGTTCTTGATCCCTGAACAACTAACTTAACTTTTGGGCTCTTGATGAAAATAATAGTCTAAAGTGACACAATAGTTTTGTTTCTTTATCTTGCTCACTTTTTTTACCTTTTGACCTTTCACATCCCACTCCCACCCCCAAGGGTTTTATCTGTAAAAGAATTTATATTGTTACCTCCTCTAGAAGGAGAATGGTAATCCCCATGAACCTGGTGGCCTCTGGATGAAGCATATTAAACCTGAGGAAAGTAGTTTCTTTTACATAACCTGAATATTGAATTTTAGGTATGCTGTCTGTCTTGTCCCTTGGGATTTTATTGTTTGTACTGGCTGAGAATGACTTTTTCTCCCCAGCTTAGATTCACAGATTGACCAGGCTACTTGTTGCTTCTACTTTGATATCTAATAGGTAACTAAAACTTTTACTTTTGTCTCTTCCCATAATCTGCTCTCTCAACCTCTTATCTCACTATAGTACTTTCACTCCCTAATATTTTAAGCCATACATGTAGAGACTGTCTCTGGAGCTATCATTTTTAAATATACTTCATAGTTGATTATGTCTTTTATTTTCTTCAGCTAGAATGCCAGTTTTATGAAGGCATGGATTTATCTCTTATTCACTTATGTGTCCTATACCCATAAAACAATGCCAGACAGTTTGTTCTCAATAAATATATGTGAAATGAGTGAGCCATGGCTTTCTGTCTTATTCTCTAGTTAATGCAGTAGGAACTTCTTTCAGATTGGCATCTAAGATATAACCCAAATTTGCATACTGTACTTGTTTTCATCTTCGCTGTTACTGTTGTATTCTAAGTTACCATGATTTATGGCCAAGATTATCACTATAGCCAGTTTACTATTCTCTGCTTATATTCTTGCACTCTTTAGTTAACCAGCGTGATATTTGGAAAATGCCCTATATAGTTACCTTTCTGTTTAAAAAAAAGTTACATTTTTTTGCCATACCTATGAGCCCTTAAATAATACAACCTTTTTTGCCATCTTTTTTCTTGATGTTATTTTTTTTTTTTTTTTTCTGAGACAGGGTCTTGCTGTATAGTTCAGGCTGCCCCTGAACTCACTATGTAGCTCAGGCTGGCCTTGAACTTGCAGTGATCCTCCAGCCTCAGCCTCCCCGAGTGCTGGGATTACAGGCGTGCACCACCATGCCCAGGTAGCCTCCTGACATTATTAACCGCCCTTTCACTGGTAACATTTTCATCCTCTGGAGATCTATTCCTTGGCCTTGTTAAGGCCTAAGGTTGTACTAGGGGTGTTGCTCAGTGGCAGAGTGCTTGTCTAGTATGTGTGAGATCATGGGTTCAATTCCCAGAGCCTCAGAATTGTCCTTTATGTATTTTTTTTGCCTTGCAAATTTCCCCCCACTGGTGTATTATGTGTTAGTATAAACATAACAGTTTAAAGCAACACCCATTTATTATCTCACAGTTTCAGTGGGTGTTCTGCTCAGAATTTCATCAGGTTAAAATTACAGTGTTGGCAAGGACTATACTCTCTTGTAAGATTGGGGCTCACTCCATGGTTGATCAAATAGCTCATTTCCTTGTGATTGTATACTGAGATCCCCATTTCTTTGCTGGCTATTAGGTGGAAGTTGCCCTCAGCTTCTAGAGGCTACTCTCAGATATTTGCTGTGTTAATGTTCTTACAAGGTGGCAGTTTTCTTACTCTTTGTGGCCTTCAGCAAAACATCCTTTCTTGTAATATACTGTCCTTGAAAAGACTCTTCTGATAATTTAAGTCTATTCCAGATAATCTGTCATTTGATGAATTCACACAATTAACTACCTAGTCACCGGAATGATATTCTGTCATTTTCATTAGTCTGACACATTCTTAAGGGGACAGGATTATGCAGGTTGCATAATACCAAGATCAGGAATTTTGAGAGGCATCTTAGAATTTTTCTTATAACCCATTCACCCTTTGGCCCTCTAGGATTAACATGTGGTCTACTGTTTCTTAATTTTCATAACTAGACAGTTGTGGAGTGTAGATACTTTTCTTATTGGTGGTATTACAGGTCACTCATGATAACAGAAAAAACAACTAATCTATTTCTTTTTATTACTTCTATTGGCCAATTTCTAAATATGACAGAAGCAACCCTCATAATTCAACTAGTGTTTAGTCCTTAATGAACAAATATCAAATATCATATCTCTTTACTTGAGTATTAAAGTATCATTTGAATCAGATGGAGTTACTTTTTTTTTTTTTTTAAGGTAAATACATGAAAGCCAGGTGTGATGTTTGTGCATGTCTGTAATTCCAGCACTTGAGATGCTGTGACAGGAGGATCTTGAGTTCAGTACTAGCCTGGACTACATAGTGAGACCCTGTTTCAAAAAACTAAAACTAAACCCAAAATAAAACTTTAATATCTAGAATTTTATGCAGTTCAACCTAATAAATACAGCTAAGAGTAAAATAAAAAGGAAAGCTATTTTCTTTTTGTCTTGGTACAGATTAATAATGATAATGTCAGGGAGAATTTGAAAAAATGTCATGATACTGAATAAAATTTCATGGTATCCACTCTCATAGTTCTTTTAATTGTGTAAACTGACTTTTATTAATTTTCCAATATCTGTGTATTTTAGGAAATAAGCTAAGAAACAGACAAGGATGAAATGAAAAACTAATGGGGGGTGGGTTTAAACCCATGTTGTTGCTTAAGTAGCATAGAGTATTGAAATTAGCCCTGCAACAAAAGTTTTGGGATTTTTCCAGTCTACCCCCATGTGAACTTGGTCATTTCTGTGTGGGAATTGCAGCTGTTGCAGTGTTTTTAGATGATCTCACTAAGTGAACTTCATTTTGGGGGAAAAAGTAAATGGTGCCTTCTCATATGTAAACCATGTGCTATTTACTTTTATATGAATCATTTGTTTGTTTAAAAGAAAAATCATTTGATAGGCTCCTGTAGCTTTCCTGTTACCCTTTTTTGTAAAGTCTTAATTATTATGTATTGTGCATATACAATAAAACAGGTTTTTGTGTGTGTGTGTGTGTGTGTGTAATATTTAACAGTACACTCATCAATCGATAAATACTCATCTGCGATCCAGTCACAAATCTTTATGCATTAGTGCTTGGAGAGAGTTTATATCTTGTGATAGTCATGAGGTATAGTAGAGTTCAGGTCACAGACTGGTTGCTTGCATGTTACATATACAGATAAAATGTCTTATGTGTCTTGTGTAGCATTTTGTTTTTGTTTTTGTCTTTTGAGACAGGGTTTCACTACATAGTTCAGGCTGGCCTTGAACTCACAGCAATCCTTTTGCCTCAGCTTCCCGAGTGCGGGGATTACAGGCGTGTGCCACTGCACCTGGCCTTTGTGTATATAACATTTTGGAAGTCAGAAAAATTTCATGCAGAAGTTCTTAGTTTTGGTTTCTCTAGAAAAAATTGGAAGAGTCCAATCACTACTTAGCTGAAATTCCTGTATTGTAGCACTTGGCAATAGCAGAGGGAATGCATGTCTTCTATGGGGTATGTGCGCCTGTGGGCGGCTGTTTCCAATCCTCCACCTTTCCTAGACCCTGTTGTTTACACCTTGACAGTTTCCACCGTATTTCCTGCATGGCATTGTATTTCCATTGCTCTGGAGTCAGAGAAGAACAGTCATATTCAGGAAAGTTTTTTCCTATATTGTAACTATTTTTCAAAAATTGTAATTCTTAATTGGCTAGAATATTTGATCAAATCAGATAAATTAGTGCTAGTTAAAAAAAAAACTATACCTAGTGGCTAATCTTGGTTTGCACAGTCTTTGATGAACCATGAAATTTTTGTTTTCATCAAAGAATAATTTTATTTTTTAAATTTTTATTAATACATATTTGCAGTATGTAATGATTATGTTCGTTTTAGGGAGTTGTGTACCTTAACCTAAAAAGATCCTTCAAGTTATATTGGTTAACAATCACCAAATATGATTGATTGCATGGGAGATCATTTTTATGTAGAAATCTTGAATAAAAATTAACTAGCTAGCTGGTGTTTTCATTGTAAGAATTTCAGAGATTTTTCTTTGTTCTCTCAGTGTTATTTTTCTTTTTGAATTCTTTCTGCTGTGCAGAATAATAACAGTAGAACTAACATTGTATCCCAAGTATTAAGTAGTTTGTTTTTCTTTAATCTTTTTTGGAGATAGGTAGAGTAAAAGGGAATTATAATGTATAGCATAAACTCACATAAAATTTAAAAAGTTTAATAGATTAAAGTGTGTATCATCTGTTAGTTTGAAGAGTAAAACGTTACATAGCCTTTCCTATTCCAACTCCCTCTCTCCCTGGAGGCAGTACTGTCTGCCTTAAATAAAATAAAACAAAATGACAGCAAAAAACAGGAAACCCTTCCTGCTTTTATTCCCATTGTTGCTATCTATTTATGTTTCTGTAGACTAATACAGTCAAATTTTGTCTGTTTGGAACTTTTTGTATGAGATCCCTGTAGGTACCTCTGTACCCCTCCCCATTCAATTTAGGATCATGAATGCCAATACCGTATTTGCAGCCCCAGGGAACTTTTTATAAATTGAACTATACTGTTCATGTACCTCTGTGTGAAAGCCATCTAAATTATATTACTCTGGTTTTTTATTCCATTTTGTTAGAGGAAAATAGTGTCTAATTATTGATCCATTCTATTAGTGAGCGTTGAAGTGTTTCCAAATTTAAATATAACGTACATTGCACTTCAAGAATTGGTTGTTGATTTTGCTTAAGATTAATATTGTAAAACAACCAAATCCTTTTAGCTTTGGAGGTGTTTTATGTAGTTGCCTCAATCAGCACCCCTTTCTCTCTCCCTTTCCCTTTCTCCTTTCTTCCTCTGTCCTCTTCCCTCCTCTTACCTTGGTAGTGGCTACTGAACACATAGAGCCTTCACATAGAGCAGCATATACTTTCTGAGTTGTATATTTTGAGACAGGGTTTTGGCCAGGTATACAGTTACCTCTTTTATGCTCTCCTACCTAGTATCTTTCAGATAACAGGAAAACTGTACTTTTAACTTAGTAAAATGCATTTCCTCTTTCACTCAAACATTTGTATTTTATGGACAATATAAAAGGACTCTGAAAGAATTTTCAGAAAAATAAACCAGTAAATACTAATAATTGCCTGTAATTATTTTTTAAACACTCACCCTTAATCCTCACACCCTTACTCCTAGCGTTGCATACTCTAGATCCAGCCACCTTTGAAAAAGCCCCACCTGTGACTGCATGAGGCTTTGGGAGGACACCTAAACACAAATCTTTTTTTTTTTTTTTTTTTTTTTGCTGCACCGGGGATTGAACTCACGACCTTGTGCTTGCCAGGCAGGCGCTTAGACCCCTGAGCTAGATCCCCAGCCCTGTTTTTGAGACAGGGTCTCACTATGCTATTCAGGCTGGCCTTGGGCTCACTTGGTAGCCCAGGCTGGTCTCAACTCACAACGATCCGTCTGTCTCAGCCTCCCGAGTGCTGGGATTACAGGCGTGAGCCACCACGCCCGGCTTCCTAAACACAAATCTTAACAGTAGCCCAGGCCGACCTCAAATTCACTTTGGGAATTACAGGCATGTAATTATAGGCATGTGCCACCACACCTGGGATTACAGGCATGTGCCAGCATACCTGGCTCTTCATTTTTTGTTTTTAATAGAATTCAGGAGATACTAGAACTGAGATGAATGAAAGGTCTGATACTGAATTTTATTATTCTTGGAACTATAAATATAGGCAATAGCTGCCATATTGTATGAATAAAGAACATATGTATTAGTATATCATGAATTTGTTTTAGTACTTTATACCTATACAGATGCTTCTTCACTTATGATGGGGTTATATGCTGATAAACCCACCATAAGTTATAACTTTTGTAAATTGAAAATGCATTTACCTAATCTGCTAAACATCATAGTATAGACTACTTTAAATGTGCTCAGAACATTTATATTAGCCTACAATTGGGCAAAATTATATAACACAAAACCTGTTTTATTGTAAGGTGTTGAATATCTCATGTGATTTGTTGCTTGTATTGATAGTGAATAACAGTAATTGTATAGATAGGGTATTGTACCATTGTAAAGTAAAAAAATAGGATGTTGAGCTATTGTAAATTAGGAATTGTCCATAAATGATTTTTACTGTAATCTTACATATTGTATTTCATACATTTAAAAGCATTCTTAAAAAGAGGTCTGTGGAGAATGAATTCTTTCGCATTTGATTACAGAGTTGCCTACCATTGATGGAGGTTTGCCAAATTGTCAGTGTTAATCTGAGTGAGACTATGAAAGGGAGGAGCCAGCTAGGATTGAATGATGTGCTCTGGAGAGGTTCCTGAGTAAAGTGGCTTCAGACTGATAGTTTATTGCCAGCAAGAAACGGAGAAAATATAATTTTGGCTACATAAAAATATGTGTTATTTTTCTATTGTACAAATTTATGTCTTTTATTACATTAAAAAATAAAAATGAGGAAAGAAATATGTAAAACACTGTTGTGACTTTAGGGATCTCTTGGGCTGGAGATTTGGCTCAGTTGTAGGGCACTTGTCTATCATGTGAAGGCCCTGGGTTTAATACCAGCACCGCAAAAGGGAGGGGAGATTTTTGTGTATCTCTTTTATAGATATTTTAAATATTACTTATATGTGTATGTATTATACCTGTGCACACATGTAGAATATGCATATAGAAATATATCTACCCATACATATTTAGATATACCTTTTTTAAAAAAGAAATTTGAGCTCATACTCTATGATAAAAGTTGGCCTTTTTTCGATTCAAGTGTATTCCAGTATAAGTAAAGTAAAATTCATCCTGTATAGTGTTTTGTTCCATCTATCTCGACAGACACATCAAGCCATGTAATTTTCTGTATTCAAGACAGAGGAAGGTTATGTCCCCTCCAAAAATCTCCTTGTATACGTTTAGTAATCCTTTCTCTCCTTATGCAACCATTTATTTTTTTTCCATTTTTTTCTACAAAATATCATCATGTATTAAGTGTTTTGAAGTCTGACTTCTTTTAGGATATTTTTTCCTTTAAGATCTTACATTAAGTATTTTGAAGTCTGATGTCTTTCATTTAGCATATTTTTCCCATTAAGATCTTTGGTTTTATCAAATTGAAAAATATTAATGTATTTTTTTCTAAAAGTTTTATATATTTTTAAATATTTAGGCTTTACTTGGTCTGGTATAGTACTTACTTTAGTATAACTTGTGGGGCAGAAAATCGAATTTTAAAAGATGAGTTAACCAGTTCAGTTGTATGCGTTAAGATTTGAGTTATTAAAAAATAATGTTCTTATTAAATTTTGACTTACTCACAGGTAACACAAGTAACACGGCAGCCTGGACCTCCGACCCCTTGCCCTTATTCAGCACATGAAATAAACAAGGGGCATCCAAATCTTGCGGCAACGCCCCCGGGACATGCGTCGTCCCCTGGACTCTCTCAAGTAAGAAAAAGTGTTTTTTAAAAAGCAGTTTTCATGTAGAGTTAGAATTTTTGCTTTTCCAAAGCAGACTGTTAAGGCAGACTTTTAAGCAGTATCATAAAACATTACTTAAGGATTAATTTCTACTTTACTTTTGCATCTTTTCAGACACCCCTCCTAACGTACCACTCCTAACAATTTCATACATTTAATTTTGGGTTGATTAAAAATTAACTGTTCTTAACTTTTAGTTTTAGTTTTTTATTGTTTAAGACATTCTAAAATCCATTTAAAAAAACCCCACATAACACTAATTCAATTTTCAATGTTTAATCTGCTATAAGTCTCCCTAACTCGTTTTTGATATATTGTTGGTGATTATTTTCTACTTTTGTGAAAAAGAAGTGTCTTTTCTCTTGAGCAACTTTGGTGGGAGTTTTGTTTTTGAGTTTTATAAGTAGATTATTGAATTTGTTAGGCTTAAGTTTTTGTTGAACTGTTACGGAGTTGTGAACTCCCTTGTGCTTTTCTGCTTAACAGGCACAACATTCAGACACTGGTTTAAGACGATATCACTATGACTCTTCTGCATTTTAAGCTATTTCCCAAGATATTTAGTTTGTACCATCCCATCATCACATGCTTGCTTGAGTTTGCTTGCGGTTAAGAGCTGGCTAGAGTTACAAAGTCACTTACTGGAATGTGGTGGGAGACAAGCCAGTAACCTTTACCCTTGCTGTTTGAGTTTGTCAGTATTTACTTGTAAGAGCTGCTCTTTTTGATAATGGAAATTATTCTTGTACCATTGCTTTTAATTTTGTGTTCTGTATTTTAGGCCTTTCAGAGCTCAAATTATAAGAGACCCAGAATTACTAAAAATAATTCTGTAACTGACAACTATAAATTAGGGATTGATTAGTCATAGTGTAGACTATTAAAAGTTTAGAAAAAGAATTGTAGTTTGCAAGATCATCACTAGACTGTTAAGGAATCCTGTCAATGAATATAAAATATTTAATTTGTCATAATGGCATATCATGGTATATGGCATCTCACTACTCTGGGAGGCTAAGGCAGAAGATCACAAGTTTAAGCCCAGTCTGGGCAATTTAGCAAACCATCTGAAAATATATAAACAAAAAAAGAAGAAGAAGAAGAAGAAGAAGAAAGCCATGGACTTAGTGTTGTACTTAAACTCGGTCTAAATCATTTCTATTTTATTTTGAGATTTAAATATTTTAAACAGGACAGAATGAACTCTGTTTTTAAATTTTTATTTTAAAGAAAATAAAACCAAGCAAAATAAAACAATAAAGCCAATAAAAACAAAACACTGTAAGTGACACAGGACTTCAGAACAATAGAAAATCAACAATGGTTACCATAATACCTCTTGTTTTCTTCAAAATAGCTGCAGATACTTTCAGACATAGTAAAAATCAAACAAAACAGAACAGAATAGAAACAATAAAAACAAAACAATGAATGCAATAAAGGACTTCAAAACAAGATAACAGTAAATCCAAAATGGCTCCCATAATATATCTTATCTTTGAAATAGCTCACGATGCCATTGGATATACTAAAATCGAACAAAACTAAACAGAATAAAACCCAACCGAACAAAACAATGAAAATGATACAGTACTTCAAAACAAGATGACAGGGAATTAGCAATGGCTACCACCTTCAGGAGGAGATCCCCCATAGATGTTACATTGTGCATCGTTATCCTCTGAATAGATGATCAGACTACTGGCTTTACACCTGCAAAGTCAGTGAAGCACTAAACACTACAGGCATTTTACCTCAATAGCTATCATTGCAGCATGTGTTTCTCCAGATCAGCTGGTTGCTTATGGTGGGGCAGGAGGGGGAGTTGGTTGGCTCTTCTTGTTTCTAGTCCACGTGCCACAAGGGGCTGGCATCTGGCTCTCCCTCCAGCGGCCTGTGCATGGTGCCAGTTCGCAGGGAGGGCTTGCTTCTTGGTAACTTCTTGTTCTCTTCCCCTGCAGTCTGCGAATGGTGCTGACTCACGGGAAAAGCCTGGCATCTTGCTGTCCATCCAGGGGCCTGCCCATGGCATTGGTTTGCAGGGAGGGCTTGCTTCTTGGTGACCTCTTGTTCTCTTCCCCTGCAGTCTGGGAATGGCGCTGATTCTTGGGAAAAGGCTGGCCCCTGGCTGTCACCCCAGTGACCTACGCATAGTGCTGATTCACAGGGAGAGGGAAGAGCTCTTAATTGTTTAAATGAAGTTCTGTTGGTTTTTATATCACTGAACAAAACTACTCAATCTATAAGTAGGATGTATTAGTTTGAGTCTAATAAGTAGATTAAAAACTGTTGTAATTTGAATTTAAAAAGTTTAACATGAAGAATTATTAAGTATAACATCAGATGGAAGTAATGGTAGGTTGACTAAAAAGAAAAACTCTCAAGGGCATAAGAAAAGAGATAATACAGAGCAGCTGCCTCTACTAGGGCTGATATCAAGGTTGTGGCTCCCCTAATGGTAGGAAAGTTACTGTGGTGCCACACTTGGAACTTGTTTTAAGGTCCTTTCTATGGAACTTGCTAGAAATATGCTAAGAGCTACTGCAGTGCACTCTGCCTCTGTTGCCAATGATAATTCAGGTAACATTGGATTTGTTGGGTTATGAGTCCCAAGTGGTAGAATAGCTTGTGCTGCAACCAAGATTTGCTGCAAAATTTTCAGTTGTCCTCTTCCTCACTGAAAGTTGGAAACTTCCCAACTGACACTGTTCATTTGGTTGAAGTAGCACCTTGAAATGTAAGCATGCATTGCCCCACAAATCCCGAAAGACCTCCTCCTCTCCCTACTGTGGTAGTTAGTGTTAGATAAGAAACTGTTCTGACTCTGAGCTAAGATCTAGACCTTGTTGGGGATAGCCTAGTGTATTTTGCTGGCATTGGTGCCATGTAAGTGAAACTTACTGGAAATATACCCTGTGGAACTTGACAGAATTATTCTTTCTATGGTGCTGGGAAAAACCTTTTCTCAGGGAGGTTTCTTAGAAGAGATTTTCTGCTATAAACCTGCCAGAGAGTACCAGGAATAGCTCTTGGCTGCCAGGTACTGCTGCCTAATGTGCAGTGCAGCCAAAGACTGGCATTGAAGGAGCTCTGCCCACAGGGGGAGCTGGCCACTGGAGAAGCCAAATGTTAGAGAAGCTACCTGAACTGTAGGATCTTGCTGCCAAACTCAGAAAGCAAAACCTCTACAGTGCCCTCTTTTGACCAGGTTTTAACATTGTGCCAATTGAATTGAATTTTTTACCCCCATAGTACTGGAACTTGAACCTGAGGAGCACCGAGCTACATCCCCAGCCCTATTTTAAGACACAGTCACTGATTTGTCCAGGTTAATCTAGAACCTGTGAGCTTTTTGCCTCAGCCTCCCAGGTAGCTAGAATTACATGTTTGAGCCATCTTGCACCACACATTTGAAATATGTATAGAACACAGACAGGTGAATTCTGAGGTGAAAGGCAAGCAACTCATAATTTGCATATAAGAGAAACAGGTTCATTTTTTTGAAATTCTTACTGTTTCAGATTGTGATTTGATCTAAGGTGTTGGCCCAAAGCACTTAAGTTTTCTCAAGTTAGGACTTACAAATGCTTTGCACCTAAAACAGGATATTCTTTCAGTGGTCTCAGTGTTTGAGCCAGTGAGGGCCATTTTGCATGACTTTTTATCAGCTGCCTTTAGAAACCAGAGTATGTGAATACCAGTAAGTGCTATTTTGTATTTTTCTGTGGTCAATTTTATTACCATTTTGCCTAATCTGATGAATGAACTAAGTAAGTCATGCGTGGTTCACTGCCTTCCTTTTAGGCACAGGGAGATATATGTATCCATCTCTGTCATTAAAATAACTAAATATGATATTGATAGAATAAGCAAAATTTCTTTCTATCTGGAAAAATAAAAGGGAAAGTTTTATGCAATTCAGTCTCCTTAGGTTTACTAGTGGGAAGGAGAATCTTCAAAATAAAGGAAAAAGGGCTCTACGCTGAGAGTCAGACAGACCCAGGTTGTGGGGTGGACATGTCATGTTCTGGTTATATTGTGTTAGATAAATTACTTAATATGTCTAGAACTTGGTTTCTTTATCTGTTACATAGGTAGACCTAGAATTCTGCAGTTGTTTATTTATTGGTAATACTGAGGATTGAAATTTTGAGACAAGATCTTGCTGAGTTGCCCAGGCTTGCCTCAAATTTGGGATCTTCCTGCCTCAGTCGCCTTTCCTGCTTCAGTTACTCCTTAGTAACTGAGGTTATAAACATGCTGTATCATGCCCATCACATTTTACTATTATTTTAAGAGGGTTGTTATAATGCCTATATGAAATTATGCCTTAGAGCAATATACTCTAACTTCATTAAATGGCATTTTTAATTTTCATGCCTGTTAGGCTTGGTTCTATTCAAAATTTGTGTGTGTTTAAGTATGTGCTTTATGTTCTCCTTTGGCCCTTTGTCTTAGTGTAAGACTCGGAATCTGCCCCCAAAAGTTGGATAAGCTCTCCGGGTCTTTGGCAAGTCCTGATATTAGGAAAAAAGTAGGAGCCAGACTTGGTCATTTTCTGCTGGGAGTACTGTGTTTTATTACTGTGTACAAAACTTAAAGTAGATTAAACTAAAGGGAAATTTTTTTTAAAAAAACCATTCTTTAGTTAGTCACATGTCCTTTTTGATATGACAATCTCCTTTTTCTCTGTGAGCTAAATTTTTTTATTCAAAATACCTACTGTCTGACTATAAGTCAGTATTTGACACTAAATTATTCTGTTAGGGTTTAAGCGAAAGAAACTAAGGTGAGGAAAAGTGAATTACATAGCTTTGAAACATAAAAGAAGGAAAATACAGAAAATTGTTTCCAGCCTCCTCTTTTTCTGTATTGGTGGTAACCTCAACACTTGATTGAGAATAGGATGTTAAACGTGCATGCCCCTTAGTAATACATATGCCAAGTTTTAAGGCTTTATGTGCATTTGTTTTTGTTACATGACTTGTAATATTTTTCTAGACCCCTCCTTCATGAAACTTGTTTTAGTCAAAGTTGAAAGACCTCAGACCATTAGAGCTTAGCAATTGAATTGACATTTTCAGTTGCCCTCAAATGGCACCACTTGAATAAAATCAACCCCAGAATGTCCTTACGCTGGTGACGATAAAGAACTCAGGATTTAAAATTATCTTTTGGGGGTAGATCTCAAAGTAAACCTTCCTGGACAAAATACATTCTCCAGGGAGTCAGGAGACTAATTTAGAGTTCTAGTCCTCCTAATGCTATTTTAGTTTTCAACCTTGTGGATCTTCCTATCAATGTGCATTTTTTCCGTTGTAAATGAGACATTTCATTAGATGAAATCTCAGTTCCCTTTAAAGAACCAGCTTCAGTTTTTGTTAATTTTCCTGCACAGTTGAAAACAGTGCCCTTTTTCCATTGAGTTAGACTTGGTTGGCACCCTTATAAAAAATTGAGACCATGTATATGACGTACATGCATAAATACATCTGTGTTTTCTGTTCTTTTTTGGTCTGCATATTGTTGTTTATGCTGGTACTCCCCGAGTTTGATTATGGTAGGTTCATATAGGTTGAGTATCCCTTATCCAAAATGGTCAGGACCGGAAATGTTTCACATTTCACAGTTTTTGGATTTTGAAATATTTGCATAGCTACTGGTTGAAAATCCTTAATCTAAAAATGGAGATCTTTAATGTTCAAGTTTCAGATTTTGGATTTGTATAGAAAAAAAAACAGACTTAGTTTACCTACTATTCTCACAACACTTCTGATACTAGATTTGTGTGAGTTTTTCCCTCACCCACCTAGCATATAGTAGCAGACACCAGCTGGGAATCCTTCTGACACTGTCTATATAGAAGTAGTATCAGATAAAACCCAGTTTGAAGCTTAGGCCCCTGCAACCAGCTACAAATTGGGGTTCCTACAGCCTCTGTCTAGGGTTTCATTAATTTCTACAGAGGCTCACAGAATTCAGGAAGACACTATACTTATAGTTACCAATGTATTACAAAGAATTTTTTTTATTTTGAAGTCAATAAAACAAAACAATAAAACAGAACAAAATAAAACAGTGAAAACTAAAATATAGAATTTCAAAAATAAGACAGAAAGAAATCCCCCATAGTTGCTACATTGTTACCCTCTAAACAGATACTCAGCCTATCACCCCAGGCCTACAAAGTCAGTCAGTCAATACAAGCATTAAGTTGTTTTTGTACCTCAGTTGCTATCATGCTGGCATGTGTTCTTCTGAATCAGCTGGTTACCTACACGTGAGGGAGCTGCCCTTGTCTCCTAGCCTGTGTGCCGACTTGCTCAGGGGAAGGGCAAACTGACTTTGTTCTTTTCCTTGCCCATGGCCTCCACTGGCTCATGGGAAGGACAGGGTGACTTCTTGGTTATTTTCCCTGCCCACAGCCTCCATTGGCTCATAGGAAAGGCAGGCTGACTTCCTGGTTCTTTTCCTGGCCCATGGCCTCTGCTGGCTCACGGGAAAAGTGGGCAAGAATATTTGAAGAATACAAGCAGTGAGCAAAATGAAGATTCCCAGGGAAAGGTGTGGATGGGTCCCAGCTGTAGAGGCTCCCATCCCCATGGAGTTTGGAGTATGCCACTCACCTGGCTTGTGGATGAGTTATTATTGACCCTCCTGCAAGAAAGACTCCTTCACGTGATCAGTTTTTCCGAACATCATTGAATCCTTTATTTTTGGGTTTTGATGGGTCTTCATTATGTAAGCACAGTTGAAGTGAAGATAACTGTGTCAAAATGTGATTGTACAAAAAGGGTATGACCCAGTGCTGTTAGACAGGTGGGGAAACCCAGCAGACCTCGCTGATCAGATTCTTCAGATTCCTTCTTCCCAGGTGTGGGGCAAGCCTCTTTCTAAGTTGAGGGTCTTATCTGCTGTAAGTGATATGGTAGGTCAGAGAGGCAGGGATGAGAGGAAAGGGATAAAATAGAAGGGAGAGGGGATTATCATTTCATTGACTTTACTTAGGAAGAAGAAAGAAGGTGCAAGTGAAAGGGAGAGAAAGGGTGGAGGAGAGGGGGAGAGAGTGAAGAACTGACTCTGCTTTCTGAGGCCTAAAGAACCCCAAGATTATTGTAGTTAGTTAGGAATTAGTGACAGTTATGTAATGAGACAGGAGCCAAAAAACCTAAACCTATCTGTCATATCACTGAACCATTTTGGTTTGTCATATATTGTATCTGTAGTAAATTTTGAAATCAAATTGTGAGAACTTTAACACTGTCTTCCTTTTTGAGATTGTTTGGCTCTTTGGGATTCTGTGAGATTCCCTATGACTTGGATGAGTTTTTCTATTTCTGCAAAATTTATTGTTGGAAGTTTGATAGGAATCTCAATGTATTTTTTTAAAAAATATGCATATTATAGAGGGCACACTATTTTTCCCCCTAAGTAGATGAAAAAAAGATCATTGCTTGAGAGTGGAATGAAAGACTGAAATTAAACACTTTTGATACAGTACCCCTTGGTACTGATCAACTTAATATGCACTTTGAAAGCTTATTTTGAATCCTAGATCTGATAGAAGAACACATATTTATTTATTTATTTTAAAAAAAGTAACAGAAAAAAAGGATAGAAATAGTACAGAATTTAAAACAAAACAAAACAAAACAGTAAGAAGTCAACACTAGTTAATACATTCCATATTGCTATCTTAGAAATAGTTGTTCAGGTTACAAAATCTAGGCATAAAAAGGATCAGATAATCGAACAATGAGCCGGGCGTGGTGGCTCACGCCTGTAATCCCAGCACTCAGGCGGATCGTTGTGAGTTCGAGACCAGCCTGGGCTACAAAGTGAGCTCAAGGCCAGCCTGAACGGCATAGTGAGACCCTGTCTCAAAAACAGGGCTGGGGATCTAGCTCAGTGGCCTAAGCGCCTGCCCGTCAAGCGCAAGATCATGAGTTCAATCCCCGGTGCCGCAAAAAAAAAAAAAAAACAACAACAAAAAAAAGAACAATGACAGCACAAACTGTTCATTTTGATGAATTAACAGAGATCCAAAATGTACAAAAGATCCTGTAATAATGAAAGGGAAAGAAAGTGTTCAAAAGGAAAGAACAACTGGGATAGGGGAAAGGAGAAAAGGAAAAAAAGAAAAGATTCTATGTATGTAGGTTTACATATATATATAGCTGTATGTACGTATATGAATGCAAGAGTAGATAATTATACTGCTACTCTGTTAATTCATCAAGAACACGTAATTTTTGTCCTTTCATTTTAGTTGGTATTTGGGAACAAGCTTCCTGGAGCAGAAATTTTAAAATGTATTTTCTGTTGAGTTTTGATGAGTTTGCCTTGAAATTAATTTTAATTTAAAAAAATTGCTGTTTTGTTTTGTTTTGTTTTGTTTTGTTTTGAGGCAGGCTCTCACTATGTAGTCCAGGCTGGCCTTGAACTCACTGTGAAGCCCAGGCTGTCCTTGAACTTGCACTGATCTTCCTGCCTCAGCCTCCCAAGTGATCACAGGCATGTGCCACCATTCCCCATCAGTGTTTAAAAAATCTCATACCACATGATTAGAAATGAGGTTCAGTGTCAATGTGTAAAACCTCCTCAGTGCCCTACATTATTCGAAGTAAGTTCCCTCTTATTTACAAATCCTGGAGTCAAATGACTACCTGATTTCTGTGGTGTGAAATGTCTACTTCATAATCTGTATTATTCTCCTTGATATTCTGTAGCTCTCAGGTGTGTACTAGCTTCATTTGTAGCATGCTGTGAAGTCCACATGCCCCTTGGTTCATAGGTTTGTGTGCGTTTTCACAACATTGGGATCCGGTTTTCTGTAATTGAGTCAGGTAAGGGAATGTGAGTGCTCAAAGCAATTCAGTTCTTTGCGCTGATCACAGAATAGAGTAACTTTTTTTTTTTTAAGCTTTTTATATTTTACACAGAGTTTGTTTTTTTTCTTTTAGAAAGTAATAGTTTTAGAGCAAAATGAAAAATTCAATAGTACAGGTGATAGAATTCAGTATGTGAACAATTGCTGCCAGTAGCAACCTCATTGGAGTAAGAAAAATCACCAAAAGTTCAGCTGCCATGTTCAGGAAAACAACGAAAAATTCCAAGGCTGTTAGGGGTCATCAAATATATAAAGGTTTACATTGGGAGTTCAGAGAAGTTGAATACACAAGTGATGACTCAGTAGCCAGCTGGCTTATTTACATAATCATTTGGTAACATTTAAGAAGGAAGGGAAGTAGCGAAAACACAGGAGGGATAGCCAACAGGCAAAAGAAAGAAATACGTATTGCTTTTGGACTTAGAAGGTATTACTCTGTTGTTCCCTCTTTGGTTTTGAGGGTGATTGTTTTAACTTCAGCATCAATATACAGCTAGAAGCATAAAAACAGAGGAGGAGGAAAAACTCAAAAACACTGAAATTAGTAATGCAAACTGATTATAAAACTTTTTATAAAATCTTGTGTAAGATGAAAGCTATTGAAAAACCGGATGCCAGCCATATGTGGTAGTACATCTCCTCCAGGATAGCTCTTCAACTCCAGATTTAGTTGTGTGACTCTGTATTCAAGACTCCTACTACTAAGTTTGAATACTGATGGGTAAATTTTTATAAAGCCTCAACTTTGTACACTAAGGTTTTTCAAAGTTGACTTTTCTCAAGGTTGTTTCAGATTAAATACTGAAGCGTATTATTTCAAAAAAACTATATTATAAATGTTTCCAGAATGATTTATGAAAACCTAGTTAATCTAAAATGAACCTGAATTGAAACATCCATTGCTAAATCCTAGCTGCTGTTTGGAAGACTGATGCAGGAGGATTGAAAGTTCAAGGCTAGTTTTTCATGAAGAAAGGTATGAGATTCATTAGTAAATATTATAGCTATTCTGTTATCATGAATAAAATAATTAAGATTGAGTTTCTAGGCTGTGACAAAGTTTTTCTTAAGATACTGTAGCAGGATCTTAGATCTTTTAAACTAGTTTAGTACTATAGCAAGTAGAGAATTTATTATTTTTTTTCTGAGCAAGTGATCTCATTTTCTGTTTTGAATATTTCCAGCATTTATACAGACACTTGAAGTGGTGGTTAGTACAAAGAAATACTCTCTCTGTGTAACTGATTTTACTGAGTAAGGTGTTTAAAGAAATGAAAACCAGGTGTAGTGGTGTGTGCCTGTAACCCCTGCATTCTGGGAAGCTCACACAGGAGGATTGCAAATGTGAGCCCAGCTAAGGCAACATAGTGATTTAGCAAGACCCTATCTCCAAAAAAGGACTGTAGCTCTAAGGCTCTGGGTTTAATCCTATTTTGCAAGAAATTGGGGGGTAAGGGGGAAAAGAAGGAGAAGGAAAAGAATGAACTGTGAGAGACATTATGGTTCTTTGTACAAAGTTATTAGTTATTTTGATTTCAGACCATAGTGTGAATTTGATTCATTTTTGAAAATTGTCTCATTCTAGAAATCTATTGATACTACTTATTTTTAGAGTTTGGCTGAATGTTGTGACAAAACCATTGAAATGGGCAATGGATGACTTTTCAGTATATTTAAATTTGTGTAGGATAAGACTCATTGAATATGGTTTTTTTTTTTTTTTTGGTACTGTGGATTGAAGTCATGACCTTGTGCTTGCCAGGCAGGTGCTTATGCTGCTGAGCTAAATCCCTGGCTTGAATATGTTTTTGAAGTAACAGAATAAAAGCAATTGGATGGCCTTAATGTAGAATCAGACATATATGTGACTTAATGAATGATTGACTTGCCTGAAACATTCATTAAAAAATATTTTTAGTTTTAAAATTCAGCCCTTTTAATTTTCTGGTAGTAATGTCACGTGTTGAAAAAAAACTTCATTCAGAAGTTAAAACCTCTCTACTGGAGTACTTCCTGAAGAGACCTCAAGTACAGCTCAACAATTGAACTGTGATAAAATCCGAGAAAGATTTTCT
>RJWT010001593.1:0-46775 GCA_004365215.1 Cuniculus paca
AAATATTATAAAGAATTTTAAAATAATTTCAGTCCCATGTAATAATAGCTTTTCTTTATTGAGCTTTTACTATGTACTGGGTACTGTTTTATACCTTTATACATAGGAAGTTACTTACTCTTTATTTGTGAAGTAGAAACTATTACCCCCTTTATAAACAAGGAAAACTGAGCCACTGTATGCAGTATTAGTGGCAGAGCTCCATTGTTCACATCTCAGGTGATTGAAGAATTCAAATTTTCACAATTCTGTATTCCTTTAGCATAGTGATACAAAACAGTGATTGTGTGTGTGTGTGTGCTCAGTAGATAGATTGTGTGTATGTATGTGTATATATAGAGAGAGAGAGAGAGCGTGCTTAATTATATATATTTATGTATATTCCCACGACAAACATGAAAGAATATGGTCATAGATGGAACCTATATTATATCCAGTTGAAATGAGTCACAGTATCCGACAGTTCCAGATGTCTGTGTAGTTATATGTTGACAAAATATCTACATATTTAAGTACAGTATTAACTTATATAATTTGTATATGATTGTATAATTTTAGAACTAGAAAAAATCTATTGGAGAGATAAACACATTTTTCTTCAACAGCCACATATTCTATTCATTCTTTTTTAAGTCAGAAAAGTTGAAATAAGGAGATCATGGTAGTGTCAGTATAATCTTCACAGATCTTTTTCCAGATACCCTAAAAATTTATCCAGTTTTGGAAAAATTTTTCAATATCTGATTCTTTCTTTTGCCACATTTTTCTAGTTGAAAACTGGTAGTATCTTTGCCTTATAAAATTGTCTTTAGGGGAGATCATATTTGAAAATAAATTTTTGCAGAGAAACAATGTGTTGTTACTTCTAGCCTATAAATCCTAATTTTAGTTTCAACTTTGGTACTTAATAATGCACTTTAAAATATATGTAGATATTAAACCACTATTGGTTTATATCAGGGAATGCTTTAATACACCCACAACAAATTAGGAGAATTAAATGACCAGATTATGAAGAACAGATTTAAATATCCAGCATGGGTTTGTTATAAGGTAAAAAGATAATTGTGTGGGTTATAATTTTCTTCCTGTGCTTGGTCCTAGACTTGCATCGAATTTAGTTTACTGTGTTTATAGCAGATTTTAAGTAAACCAGTTTTCTTATGAGCATAAAATGCAGCCGGTTTGATACCCCTAATATATTCACAAAGGAAACTGACTTCTTTTATTTCTGCCTCCTTGTAGTGTATCAGCTGCAACAGGAAGCCCCTCACCCTCGGAGGATTACCTGTACTTGTGAGGTGGGTGCAACAAAACCATTACAAGAGAGTTATTCTTAGTCATGTTTTCCAAGCTTTAACCTGCCCCAGAGGCTTGGTTGTTTGTTTGATTCACCATTTAGAACATTGATTGGCATCATAAAAATGTAACTTGAATGCATTTTTCTTTTAACGTTCATCTCACTTGACATAATTCTTACTTCTTATTGGGCTTTTGGAATATCGTACAGAATATGATTGTGTAGTTTTAAGCAACATTGCTGTTGGTTTTCACACATTGTCATATTTACGTTTTATTCTTTATTTCTTAAAACATAATGTTAGCATATTTTTGTAGGGTTATTGAATTTTTTTTCCATTGAAAAAAGTTTAAAACATGATTTTAAAAATAAATGATACATGGATAATTCATCAAAAATACATTATATGTGACTATATGAAAAGATGTTCAACTTAACTGGTAATGCGTATTAAAATACACAAAGACTGAAACATTCAAAAGTGTAGACATACTTAGTTGATAAGACTGTGAGGCAATGTCCCTCAAACATTGTTGATAGGTATGTGAGATGTTATAACTGTATGAGAGTTTTTGAAATATTTAACAAAAATATATCCACATTTATTCTTTTACTACCTCAGATTCTAGGAATTTACTCTGAATTATCTGTTCAGATATGGAAGAACATATGCTCAATATTTTTCATTGTAGGATTATCAGTAATAGAATATTGGGGAAAAAATGAAATATCTCTGCACAGAGACTGAATATAATACTAAAAGGAATAAGTATTTTAATGAATCAATGTGGAGTAATTTCCAGATACAAAATATACATGCATGATCCCTTTTCGTAAAAAAGAAAATCGTTAAAAAAACAACAACAAAAAAAACACGTAGCTTAATTTTGCAAAGGAAAACCATAGGAAGGATTAAGCAAAGACCAGTGAAATGGTTGCTATAAGGAGGTGAGTACCGGGGGGGAAAAGGGATGCAGCGAGACTCCTCGAGGCTGTATTTTTATACATATAGTTGTAACTCTTCAGCGATGTAAATGTTTCATATAGTCACCTAACAACACTAATTAAAATATGACAAAATAAAACCCTAAAAGTAAATGGAAGTAGAAACAAATGAACTATTATGGCTTGTGTCTAGATGTCCCCCCAAAAGCCTCGCACAGTCATGTGGGACTTACTTGGAGGTGGCTGGATCTAGAGTGTGTGATGCTGGAATTGATTCATGGTGCAATGCTAGGATCAAGGGCATTAGAATCAAGGGTGTGAGTGCATACCCTTAACAACCTTGACAAGATAAAAGCGATATAAAGAGCGGTGGTCACCCCTTGTTTGTTTTGCTAATTTTTGCCCACCATGAACTGTTTCTTAATGCTTGCTTGTTAGGCATCATGCCTTAGAGCCAGTTGATTATGGAGTGAAACTTCTACAAACTGTGAGCTAAATAAACCTTTCCTCCTTTAACTTTGGGTGTTGGCTATTTTGTCTCATCAAGGAGAAAAAAGTAACTAAGAGGTAAACCTAACAAGTTTATAACATAATCACCAAAAAAAGTTAAGTTGCTTTAACCCTGTTATGGGTATTTCTGACTATACAGAAGGAAATATTCTCAGACTCAGAAATATCCAAAACAAACAACCCACCCACAAAAGGATCTTTAACCATACTTAGTAGATTTGTTGTTTGTAGTGATACTTGAGTAGTAATCCTGAATATTTTTGTGTAATATACAATAGAATAAATAAGTAATTATATTGGATTTTGGAGAAGCAAGGTTCTTAGGAGATACAAATAAGGAATGGGGCAAATTTGGGAGGTACACTGTGGTGTTGAATTTTAAGTACAGCTAATGTGAACTCAGGTTTTTAAAAATGTTTTTTGCTGTCTCAGTCCATCGAAAGGGTTTAGACATCTTTGCACTGCAGTAGAGATAAATTAGGAGTCTAGATTTTGGTTTACAAATAGTTTCCCACTAAAGAGAGCCTGTGCTTCTTAGACAAACTCTTAATTCCAGGCTGTTAGGCAGAACTACTCTGGAACATTTTGTTACATTAGAAATAAAAAAAGTGTTCCATAATCTAGCTGATGGAGACTTGTCAAAAAGACACAAGGAATTGCTTGCAGAGTTTCTATTGGAAAATATGGAACAATTTGAACATCTAAAAGAATAATGATAGCAATATATTCTGTTTGTTGATTGAAAGAATTTTTAAGTTCATAGCGATACTTTAAAATTTAGAGCAGGAATGTAGCTCAGTGGCACAAGTGCCTGCCTGGCAAGCACAAGGTCCTGAGTGTGATTCCCGGTACCTACTCCCCAAATAAATAAAAATTTTTAAAAACTCATTCCAATACAAAGAGCTGAAAAAGAAGAGGGAAATGTGAGATTGCTCTTTAGAGGAATGACAGTTAAAACATAGAATGATGGAATCATCAAATTGCTAGTTAGTACTGTAAATTAACTCAAGCAAAGTTCATAATTGGATGTTAAGACTGATGAGTGAAAGACTGGAAACAAACTGGCATTTACATGGTCTCACGATTATTATCTCATCAACTATTTATTAATTCCAAAGAGGAAAAATGCACCTGTGTACTGCAGAGATCTGACCGTTGTACCCTCACGTCAAATTTGGCATTTCCTGGAATGGGACAAATGGACATGCGCCTTGTAAAGTGATACAATGGAAGACATACAACATTCTATTATAGTATTCCAGTCTAATCATGAAGTATGAATCTGACAGATCCAGACTGTGTACATTCTGTAAAACATCTGGGTTTATAAATAATATCTTTATCATAAAAGATAAAATAGTGGGACCATACAAAATTAAAGGAGAGTAAAGAGACATGTAATCAAATTCAATGTTTGCACCTTGATTAGGTCCTGAAGTTTTATAGACAGATAGCTATGATAGGTAAATAAATATCTTTAATGCTATAAATTTTGAATATAATCAGAGAAATTTGAATGTGGACTTTATATTAGATAAGTGGAATTGTGGCAACTTTCTTAGATGATATGTTAAAAGAATTGCTTCTCCATTGATTAAAAATATTGAAATGAATTTTGTCATTGTGATGTTGTGTTTAAACAACTGTAACTTTGAAAGTATATGCAGTGTGGTCAAAATATATGGTGAATGTTTAAATGAAAAATTTGTTACAGTAAAAAGACATTGCCATTAATCTCCCTCAAAATGCTTCCTCTCACTTCGACTAGGATATTCCATGACTGTTGCCACTTTCTGAAGCAGTTCTGGAAGTCCTGTATCTTTATTGTCTTTACATGGTATGATAAAATGTGGTAAGTGCTGCATAGTGGTATCCAGTGAAAAGGCAGGCTCTTAAAAACATTCTGATGTGTCCTCATTCACCTTATTCACTGAATCTGGCACCATACGACTCCTGATTCTTCCCCAAAATTGAAATGACCGTGAAAGATAAACATTTTTTAATTGTTCAGGATACTGAGGCAGCCAGGAGAGCACAACTGAAGACACTTACAAATAAGGACTTTAAAAATTGTTTTAGAAAGTGGCCCTGTGCGCAGGTCATGGTGGTGCACCCCTGTAATCCCAGCACTTGGGAGGCTGAAGCAGGAGAATCCCTGTGAGTTCAAGGCCAGCCTGCACTACATAGAACCTGTCTCAGAAACAAAAAACAAAACAAAGCAGCACTATGAGATGTATTCAAAGTGAGGGTGTTCTGAGGGAGATTAATGGCAATATGTTACTGTAATAAAAATTTTAATGCAGCATATTGTTGATCGTATCGTGCATAATTACAAAGAGAATTTATAATTTACAGCATTAATCGGGAATTTCATGACATTTTCTTTCTAATGTTCAGTTAATGTGGAAATGTAGTCTGTTCACAGACAGAGCAAATATGTGGTACCGGATGATTGCATTTCATTGCTACTGTGCCATGATCAAGGATGATCAAGTAATTTTCATATAATTAGAATTTTAAAAATACTATTTAAGGGCTGGGGGTTTAGCTCAGCGGCACAAGTGCCTGCCTGACAAGCGTGAGGTTGTGATTTCAATCCCCGGTACAAAAAAAAAAACTATTTAACAAAATTGTCTATTACGTTCCATGTTTTATCCAGATAAAACTTTTTAAACTTTTAATTGAAACTGATATTTGCAGTATTATCTGAAGCACTTATTAGTAACACACTCTTAATTGAGAAATAACTACACCATGCCTTTCTCAAATGAAGATTTAATAAAAGAAATAAAAATGGTAAAGCCAAGGAATTGGAGTGCTCATTAAGAATCATTGTAATTGTATGAAAAGTTTTTCACAGTAATAAAGTATGTAACTCTAAAGGATCCCAACAACTAGTATGAACCAGTTTTTCCTGAAGTAAATTCTTTGAAAAACAATTTAGTTGGCTTAACATAAAGGAACAACAAGCTGATGTGGTCCAAGTGTACAGTCTTCTGGTGTTCCACCTTGATGCAGTGTGGAATAGTATGGAGGAGTAGATGGACCTGAGAATCTGAAAATTACTTCTCTTGATACAGTTTCATGATGTGATAGGCTGAACACAGCCATCATCTGAGGAACGACACCATACACATTTTACACTGTTGCCTAAAGGCATGAAAACAAGCATTGAGGACCTGAAAATCAAATTACACACTTGGCATTTTATTTAACTCTAAGAATCTATTTATCATTTTCGCTCTGGTTGAGGATTCTTTCACAAAAAAATAGCATTCATGTTCAGATGGCAAATTAGAGTGCATAGAATGCTTCTCTGTGTGCAAGAGGACTTAGTGTGGAATGTTTCTACTTTTACACTGTGACACCCTTATTCATTCAAATCTTATAGACTGTACTATGTTTTTAATAAAGATTAAATGATTATACATAAATGCATATATTTATTTTGATGATTGAGGGCGATAAATTATTTCTGTATTTAATTAGTCTCTGGTTTGTTCAATGTCTGTTTTCCTGAGGTGATAAAGGACAAATACAAAAAGGAATTATGGTCCATTTTAAAAAGAAATGAAATGACATTTGTGCTCAACCTTATTAAAATAATTTCATTTATACATAGAAGCACTGAAAATGTTTATAAGCCACTAATTCTAATGGCCTGGTTATTCTGTTGAGTCTCTGTGTATTTTCATTTTGACATGAAAGTTTTATTCTACTCAATATTAGTTTGGTACTCATTGTACAAGGTGGAACTTGCTATTGGTGTCAGTTGCCTCAAAACTCCTTATACTTTCTGGCCAGAATATCCTGTTTGGTATTTCTGGTACTCATCCTGTCTCCTGGAACCAATTAATGACAAGTACCAAGGTACCACTGTGAAAATTAACATGGATATCCATTTGGAGTGAAGTTAAGGTATTAATCGGAGTAAAATGAACCACTTCTAAAAACACTTTTGTGGGGAAGAAAGTTTCAGTCTGGTCTTGATTCAGTGTTTGCTTTGGAGGAACTAATGGTTGCTGGGAGTGATTAGCAGCAGTGAGGATAAAGATGTACTTATTTTTATTTAATGTTCAGCCTCAAATATTTAACTGAGAAATTGGATTTAGGCCACTATTAAGTTTTTCTCCACTAAATGTAGACAGAGAAAGAGAAACATTAAAATAATAAGCTGATAGTTCTTTTTCTTAAGTTTACTGCAACAATTTAGATGTATATAATAATCACATTCATCACAGGGAATTTGTATCTGTACATGATATATCTTGATTCCTCTTTTTTTCACATTCCCTTTGCCTTCCCTCCCTTCAACTCTTCTCCTCCTTCTTTCTTTGCATTTTATCCTTCTTTTCTCATATTTTTATTTTCCCTTCCTTTCCCTCTCCCCCTTTCCTAGTTCCCCTTTTCTTTGAAACAGTTTCTTCCTGTTTCACAATATCTATTATAAATTTTGGCCCTTATTAACACTTTCAGTTTCTCACACCAGAGAGACAATGCAATATTTTTTTGCGTCCATTTTGTTTGACTTAAGAGCGTGGTTTCAAGGTCCATTTATTTACCTAGAAATATCTCACCATTATCCTTCTTTATGGCTGAGCAGTACTCCATCATATATTTTAAAAAATTTTTTTTATTCATTCGTCAGTTGATGGGCACTTGAGTTGTTTCTGAGATTTACTTATTACAAACTGCTGCTCTACACATGGATGTGCATACATCACTGCGGTATGCTTTTAATTCTTTAGGAAGATACCAACAAGGGAAAACTGCATCAAATGGGACCTGTAGTCCTAGTTTTTTTTGAGGAATCTCCACACTGACTTCCACAGTGGTTTGCACCAGTCTACACTCCCACCAATACTGGAGAAGGGTTCCTTTTTCCTTACAGCCCCACCAGCATTTGTTATTGGTTGATTTCTTGATAGTAACCATTCTTTCTGGGGTGAGATGGAATCTCAGTGTTTTAATTTGCATCTCTCAAATGACCAGTGATGTTTAACACTTTTCATGTATTTATTTGCTGTTTGTGATCTTCATCTGAGAAGTGTACATTCATCTCAGATGCACATTTTTGGATTGGTCTTTAAATTTGGAGACCCTGATATTTTTTCGATTCTTCCTATGTTCTAGCTATTAGTCCTTTCTCAGAGGAACAATTGTCTAAAATTTTTTCCTACACTGTAGTTTATCTTTTCAGTCTGTTGGTGATTTCTTTTGCTGTGCAAAACTTTTAAATAAGATGAGGGATAGTGAGAGATTCCACTTGCTGTTTCTTTGTAATATTTCCTGTGCAATTGCGGTTTTGTTCATGAAGTTTCTGCCTATACATATGTCTCCAAGAATTCTACCTGTTTTATCTTCCAGCAGATTTAATGTTTGTTTTAATATTTAGATCTTTGATCCATTTTGATTTTTAGTTTAGTGCATGGTGAAACGTGGATCTAGTTTTAATCTTTGGCATATAAAAAGCCAGTTTTTCCAGCACCATTTATTGAGGCTCTTTCTTCTAGTGAGGGTGTTTGGCCCTTTTGTCAACAATAAGGTGGCTGAATATGTTTGGAGTTGTTTCTAGATCTTTCTAATCTGTTCCGTTGATCCTCAGTTCAGGTAGGTTTATTTGTTTGTTTATTTTGTTTGTTTTTGCCAGTACCATGCTGTTTTTATCACAGTAAGTTTATAGTGTAATTTCAAGTCAGGAATTGTAATGCCCCTTGCCTTGCCTTTCCTTTGTTGCCCAGAATTGTTTTTTGAATTCTAGGTCTCTTCTGGTTCCAAATGAATTTTAGGATTGTTCTCTCGAGTTTTGTGAGGTATGCTAACAGTGTTTTGATTGGGATTGCATTAAATCCATATAGCAATTTTGGAAGTATGGCCATTTTCATTATATTGGCTGTTCCTGCCCAAGAGCAAGGGATAGATTTCTGGTTTTTTTATATTCTCTTCAATCTCCTTTTTCAGAGTACTGTAGTTTTCAATGTAGAGGTCTTTTAGATTGATTCCTTTTTCATTTTTTTGGGTGCTATTGTGAAAGGTTTTGTTTCCCTAATTTCTTTCTCAGTGAGTTTGTTACTTGGGTACAGGAATGCTATTGATTTTTGAGTGTCAACTTTATGTCCAGCTACTCAATTGAATTTGGTTATTAAATCTAGAAGTCTTTTGGTGGAGTGTTTGGGATCTTCTATGTAGAGTATCATGTCATCTTCAAATAATAATTTAACTTCTTCCTTCCCTATCCTTATTACTTTTATTTCTTTTGTCTAGTTGCTCTGGCTAATATTTCCAGAACTATTGAATTAAGAGTTGGTAGTGGGCATCCTTGTCTT
Source organism: Cuniculus paca (assembly GCA_004365215.1). Lineage (NCBI taxonomy): Eukaryota > Metazoa > Chordata > Mammalia > Rodentia > Cuniculidae > Cuniculus > Cuniculus paca. The sequence goes on from RJWT010001593.1 coordinate 9,082, forward strand.
GTTCCTGATTTTAGAGTTTTTCCTGATTTTCAGTTTTTGTCCATTTAGTATGATGTTGGCTGTTGGTTTGCCATAGATGGCTTTTATCAGATTGAGAGAAAGACCATCTAATTCCAATTTTCTGTAGGGTTTTTATCATGAACAGTGTTTGTCAATTGATTTTTCTGTGTCTGTTGAGATGCTCATGCGATGTTTGTCTTTGGCTCTGTTTATATAATGTATTACATTTATTGATTTGTGTATGTTGAACCATTCCTACATCCCTGAGATGAATCCTACTCAGTCATGATATATTATTTTCTTGTTGATTTGCTGCATTCTGTTTGCCACTATCTTACTTAGGATTTTTGTATCTATGTTCAATAGGGAGATTGGCTTGTAGTTCTCTTCTTTTTGGTTAGGTCTTTCTCTGGTTTTGGTATCAGGGCAGTTCTTGTTTCCAGGAATGACTTGGGGAGTATTGCTTACCTTTCACTTTCATTGAAGAGTTTGACAAGTAATGGTTTTTAGATCTTTTCCAAATTTCTTGTAGAATTCAGCAGTGAATTCACTATGACCTGGGCTTTTCCTTGTTGGTAAGTTTTTAATTACATTTTCAATTTCATTGACTAATATTCAGTTATTTAAAATTTTTATATCTTCTTGATTCAGCTTTGTTAATTCATGTGCATGTAGGAGTCAGTCTGTTTCTTCTGTGTTTTCCATGTTATCAAGGTTCTCGAAGTAGGTATTTGAAGATCCAGATTTCTGCAGGATTCATTCTGGTTTTACACTTTTCATTCCTAATTGCATGAATTTGAGTCTTTTCTTCACTTTTTTTTTTATAAAGTTTGCTAAAGGTTTACCAATTTTATTTAATGTTTCAAAGAACAAATTCTTCGATTCATTGATTCTTTGTATTTTCTCAGTCTCAGTTGCATTAATTTCTGCTCTGATCTTTATAATTTCCTTGCTCGCATGAACTTTGGACTTGGTCTTCTTTTTCTAAAAGTTTGAAGTTCAACATTTTATTTGAGGTCATTCTGTTTTCCTAATATGAGAATTCATCACTATAAATTTCCCTCTTTGGACTGCTTTTATTGCATCTCATAAATTTTGGTATGTTGTGTTCGCATAATCATTTAAGTGTAGATACTGTTTAATTTATTTAATTTCATCTGTGACTCATTGGTTCTTCAGGAGGGTGTTATTTAATTTCCATGTGTTTGAGTTTTTGTAGTTTCTATTGCTGTTGATTTCCAGTTTCACTGCATTATGGTTAGAATATTTGGGAAAATTTAAATTCCTTTGCGTTTACATAAGCATGTTCTATGGGCTAGCTTAGCTTTGCCTTTACTTAAGCAAGTTCTGTGTTATCTATTTTGGAGAACATCCTATGCAGCTGAGAAGCTGCAGCTGAGAAGAATGTGTATTCTAATATTGTGCAGTGGAACACTTTGTAGTCATCTAAGTCCATCTGTTCACAGGTTTGGTTCAGTTCTGATACTTGTTTGTTGATTTTTTCTTTAGTTGATCTACTTGTGACAGTGAGGTATTATGGTCCTCCATTATAATTGTGTTCTTATTTGATTTTTCATGTCCATTAATACTTGTTTTATATAATGGGGTACACTGGTATTTGGTGCACATACACTTTTGATTATTACCTCTTCTCGGAGTTTTCCCTTAACAAGTATATAGTGACCTCCTTTATCTCTCATGGTCAGTCTTAGCTTGATGTTCACATTGTTTGCTTTTTTTCTGGGTGTCTGTCACATGAAGTATTGTTTTCCATGTTTTACCTTTCAGTCTATTAACTTCTGAGTTAAATGTGTTTCTTGTGTGCAGTGTATTGTTGGATTTTGTTTTTTGATCCATTTTGCCAATCTGTTTTTGGTTGGTAAATTGAGACCATTTACCTTAATGGTTATATCTGCTATATATTGGCTTATCCTTGTCATATTATTTTTATGCTGTTGGTTCCCTGTCTTTCCCTTCTGTTTATTTGCTTTCCTTGCCTAGTGACTTCTTTTTAATGGTGTTCTTGAAATTGTCATCTTCATTATCTCTTTCTAAAATATCCTTCATAACATTTTGGAGTGCTGGTTTGGTGGTCATGAATTTCTTCAGTTGTTCTTTGTCATAGGAGTATCTTATTTCTCCATAAATTTTAAAAAATAGTTTTGCACTGCACATCAGTCTGAGTTGGAGAATGTTTTCTTCCAGGATCTGAAATGCTTCACTCCAAGCTCTCCTTGACTTGAGGTTTTATGTTGAGAAGTCTGCTATGATTCTGATGGACTTTCTGTTATAGATAATTTGTTACTTTTCTCTAACAGCTTTTAATACTCTATTATTGTGCTCAATTTCTGGAATCTTGATTATTATATGCATTGGTGAACATTTATTTTGGTGGCTAATTGGAGTTCTATATGCTTTGGTTACTTTCTTGTTTTAGAAGTTTTCTACCATTACTTCTGTGAACAGGTTTTTGTTGTTTTTTTTTTTAAATGGTGTTTATGCTGTCTCCAGATTTCTCAATGACTCCAAGCGCTCTTATGTTCTTCTTTGTATCATCTTGCAGCTGTTGGATTGGTGTTTCAGGGTTCTTTGCTATTTTCAAGGGATTGATCTTTTTCTGGTCTATAACCACAATCTTGTCTTCTACATTCAATAGTCCGTCCTCTACTTTGTTCATTTGGTTTCATATACTTTCAGTGGAATTTTTAATCTCCTGGATATGTTTAATCTGTTCCATGAATTCCATTTCTTTTCTATGTTGGGTATTATGGTTTCTATCATTTTCCTAAGCTCATCCATTTTTTTATGTGTCTACTCTAGATTCATTGCACAAGTCCTTCACTTTGATCATTATTTCTTTTTTACCTAAGAGATCATTTTCTCTATAGCGTCATTAATCTTTTCTTTGTTGTTTTTTGTTTTTTACTTCTGCTGCTATCAGTTCAGGAAATTCAGGGGGATGGCTTCCAATTTTCTCTACTTTGTTGTCACCTGGACTTGTTGGGGGTAGGTTGGAGGTTGGGATTGCATTTTGCTTCTTTGTCTTGTCATTTTCTATTTTTTAAATTGTATTTTGTTTTCTGTGTTGGTGCTTTTAAATTTCTTATGGTAGAAAGCTTTATCATCACTAGTATCAAAGCTTCCTTAGGAAGTGTCTGTTCTACAGAGATGTCTTCTAAGTGTAGGTTCTTAGTCTTTCTGTCTGTTCCAAGATCCTGTCTTCCCTACTTATTAAAGATGTGATGTTGCTATGTATTTGGCCTAGCCCTCAGTCCTTTGGTACTGGACTTTGGTGATGGTTATGACTCCACACAATCACAGTGTTGTTATACAAGGAAAAACAACTGGTATGTAGCCATCCTGGCTACAGTAGTACAATTAGCAATAACAATAGCATGAAGCACAGATTAGACACTGACGAAGTGTAGTGACTATTAATTTGGTACCTTTAACCATATGGACAAGATCTACAGTTATATAACAAAATCAAACATAACTTAGGAGTTTGTATACGAAGAGTTTCCTCTTTTGTAGAGTGATTTTACTCTGTGGTTGGAAAATTTAAGAGGGTTAGGGGACAACACAAATACATAAAGAGAAATATACTGGAAGCAAGGCTGGAAGACAAAGGATGATCACATAAACTTTGAATACAGCAGGAGAGACAGAATGAAGGAGAAAGCAAAAGATTATTGAGGTGTGTTATAGTCAGGGGTCCCAGGGAGAAAGATTACAATCAGGACACTGAATTTATAATATTATTTATGATGGTTACCCAGTATTAGACATAAGAAAGTGCAAGAAATCTGTCCACAACACCAAAGTCTGTTCTGGGAAGGCCCAAAGGCCAGCAGTGGAAGCTAGAAAGTCTGTGCCAGCAGGATGAAGGATCTGTGCTAGTAGGTTGAGGGTTCTATAGTGGAGCCAAAAAGCGACTCTCAAATAAGAACCAGGGCTCCCCGAAAAGTACCACAGCCACCCTCAGCGACAGTGAGGTCCCACGCTCCTCTGACGATGAGAACAGTCAAGTACATGCCAGGAAGCCAGCGTGACAACTTCTCCTGGAGTTTAAACAGCAACCATCTTCCCCTCTGGAGCCAGGAAGCGACGCTTGACTTAAGGACCAGAGCTCCCCAAAGTGAACCGCAGCCACTCTCAGCAACGAGGTACCGAGCTCCTCCGATGATAATGGCCAGAGTCATATTGGGGAGCCAGTCTGACAAGCTCCTCCAAGAGAACCAATGGCTCCAAACAGCAGCACTTAGAACCCACAATGCCTCTGCTCTTCCTCTCCACGTCTCTCTTTATGCTGGCGACCTTCCTCAGGTGGATTGTCTAAATGCAGCACCATGCCGATTTAATTCAGCTGGTGCCAAGTTGACCACCAGTTTTTAATCCATAACAAGGCGAATCAGAAGACTAGAGACTCACATGAAAATATAAAATCAAAAGAGATAGTTGAGAAAAGAGAATACCCAATAAAAATAAAGGTAAATACCTATACAACCTTTAGAAAAGAAAAGGAAAGGAAAGGGAAAAGGAAAGGGAAAAGGAAAGGGAAGGGAAGGAAAGGAAAGGGAAGGGAAGGGGAAAGGGAAGGGAAGGGGAAAGGGAAGGGGAAAGGGAAAGGAAGAAAGGAAAAGGGAAAGGAAGAAAGGAAAATGAAACAAAATAAGAATAAATTTCCTCTGGTGTCCACAGTTCTGTGGTAGCGTCCAACTCAGAGCCTAAAACTGCTGTATCACCCTGCAATGTCTGCATTAGGATTAGTGCTGGATTTGGGGCTGATCTTGGCCTCTGGGTATGGGGGCTGGGACCAGAATCTTTAATCAGTAACTATGCATGTCCCTCAGCTGCCTGTCCACTTTTTACCCTGTTTGTCTCTGTGTTGCTCTCCCAACTGCTGTAGCACCATCAGGCCAGGGACAGCCCCAGGCTGCTCCTGTCCTACTACAGTTGCTAGTGTGCATGACAAAAAACAACTGGCGGACTGTCAGGCAGGGAGCAGTTTCCTGGTCACTCACCTCTGTGTGTTCTGGTGAAACTTGCTGCCTGGCTGCAGTGTCCTTTGTGTGCAAAAGAGGCGAGGGGCCTTATATCACAGATCTGTTCTGTGTGGTTTGAGTTAGCTGCATTTTGCAGTCCATCAGTTTGACTACTTCCTACTATGGCGATTCTTGTTTGCCATCCTCGTGACTGTGCCACTGGCAGCGCTGTGGGCTGGTTCACCATTTTATAAAGTCTTATATCTAGGTTTTGTTTGATTTGCAAGTCTATTTCAGATTGATTTTGGCATCAGCATGTATGTCTCTCCCTTTCATCCAATGACCTGGGTTTTCACTTGATTTTCTCTGAGTAGCTGCAGTGTGCCATTCCTCTATTCAGCCATGTGAAATCTGGACTTGATAGTTCTTTTAATTGACAGTTATTATCCTTGGTACCAATTATCCTTTTAAAAATTTATGTGTTGGGCTTAATGGCACACACCTGTGATCCCATGTACTTGGGAGACTAAGGCAGGAGGATTGCAAGTTTGAGGCCAGCCTGAGCAACTTAACAAAACCCTGTCTCAAGATTTTTCAAAATTTTGGGGTATAGTTCAGTAGGGTATAGCTCCGTGTTAGAGCATTTGCCTAGCATGTGCAAGGATCTTTTCCCAGTTTCTTGAAGAAACAACAACAAAAAGGATTGTTCTCATGATTGTTTTTCAGAAATTTCCCTGTTACAGCTATTTGACCATCCTTTCACATGGAACCTTTGGATGAACACATTTCTTTTATCCAGACATTTAAACAGTGGGGATGTAACAGTGACTTTTACACTGATAAAGTCAGATCTCTACTGTGATATACTTTTCAAGTTAGTGTTGCAGGGAGCTGCTAGCATTTTTGAATGGTCTATGTTATAACACTGGCAGTTGTTTTTTTTTTTTTTTTTCTGGACCAAATGGATAAAGTAGACAGAGATTGTACAAAATGTAATGAAACTCAATCAGTGCTATTAGTAGGATGAGCAATTAGAGAAAAAGTAAACATTTTACATTGTATTCCAACTCTAATCTCCATACCAGTTGGATATACAGTACTTTGGGTGTGATAGTTAACTGACGTGTCAATTTGACTAAGAAACAGCCTAATTGGATCAGCATATTTCTGGGTGTGGCTGGGGGATTTACTGAAGACAGAACCACCCTGGGTGGGAGTGGCACCAGCCAACAGGCTTGCTACCTGAATGGAATAAGGGGAAGTATTAAGACATACCTGCTGTGTTTCTTTGGAGAAGCTCCAGTCTTCATCTTCACCTTGGATGTTGTCTCCTGGCTTCCAGGACAAACTCTTCATTCTTCTGGTGCAGACCTCTTGGCCTCCTGATGCAGACTTGCATGGGACACTACGGTGAGCTCCAGCCCTTTGACCTTGGACTGGAACCTTTTGATCTCCAGTGTGCAGCCATCTCCTTTGCACTCTTCCACTCCTGTCATTGCCCAATGGGCTCATGACATAGTGGCCATGGTGGCAGGGATGGTTGCTATCTGTGGATGGATTCCCATTTACCAAGACTGATCTGGGTACAGCCACTGCTGCGTGCCCAGTGTGCCAATAGCAGAGGCCAACACTGAGCCCCCAGTATGGCAGTTTCCTGGGATGATCAGCCAGTGACCTGGTGGCAGGTCGATTATATTGCACAGTTTTCACTATGTTAAGGATAGCAAAGCACTTTGTCCTGACTGGTATAAACACATCTGCAAAACTACTCACCCAGAGACTTAAAGATGCCTTATCCATCATTGTGGAATTTTTCACAGCATTTCTTCTGACTCAGGAATACATTTTATAGCCAAAGAACTGAGGCAATGAGCTCATGCTCATGGAATTTACTGGTCTTACTGTGTTCCTCACCATCAGAAGCTGGGTTGGTAGAGGTGGAATGGCCTTTTGGAGATATGAGTACAGCACCCGCTAGGTGACTATAGCTTGCAGAGCTGAGGCAAGGTTCTTCAAGAGGCTGTATATGCTTTGAATAAGCATCCACTATATAGTAATGTGTCTTCCATAGCCAGGATTCATGGGTCCAGGAATCATGGGGTGTAAGTGGGAATGGTACCACTGACCATTAGTCTTAGTGATCAACTAGCAAAATTTTTGGTTCCTGTTCCAGCAGCCTTATGCTCTGCTGCCCTAAAAATGTTAGTTCCAGAGGGAAGAAGGCTTGTACCAGAAAGCACAACAGTGATTCCTTTGAATTGGAAGCTAGAACTTCCCCCTGGTCATTTTGGTCTCCTCATGCCTCTGAGTAAACAAGCTAAAAACCAGCTATGAGGTTGGCATGACTGACACAGAAATTGGATTCCACAGTGAAGAAAAGGAATATATTTGGAGTGTAGGAGATCCCATAGGGCATCTCCTAGTATCACCACCATTTTTAAGGGCAGTGCGAAACTACCACAACCCGATCCAGCCAGGATGACAAATGACTCAGAACCTTCAGGAATGAAGATATGGATCATCCCACCAGGGAAAGAACCAAGACCTGCTGAGGTGCTTGCTAAAGGCCAAGAGAATACAGAATGGATAGTCGAAGGTAGTTCTGAATACCAGCTATGACCTTGTGATCAGTTATAGAAACAAGAATTGTAATTGTAAAAGTTACAGTTATAAAAGGGTTATAGACTGAAGTAGATGATATTATAGGCTGCTAAGTTAGATAAAAATTAATATACAGAGAGGTACTGGGCTATCAAGTTGGCATAAAAATAAAGACATCAGAATTGTGGCTGGAGGCATGTCTGAAGAAGGCCAGGCCTACATGTCTCCCTAAGGGATAAGCAGTAACTTGGAATTATGCAGTAATTAGCATCACAAGGTCCAGTACATCAGCTAGGCATCAGCTGCTCAGGGTGGGTGCATGATAAGAGCATCTGGACCCATCCATTCCCCAAAATGCCTTTGTTCTTTCCATGTACCCTTGCTAAAGCACTTGTTTCCTTATTGGATCAATATTAGCTAAGCAGCTATACTTGTAATCCTGTAGGTTGATGACGGTTTCACCCACGTTGTACCCACATTGTAATGACTTTGTTGTATAAATTGTCTATGACAGAGCCTTGGTGGTCACTCCTTTCAGGTCCACTCCTGGAAAACAAGGAACTATTCTTTCCAATAAAACTCTCCTAACTTTTTCTTTTGGGTTACAACTTCATTCCTCAATGTTATGGGGTCATGTACTCTGTTCATCTGACATCTAGCAGGTCGGGAGTTACATTTCTCCTATATCACTAGCTCTTTCCCCTCTCCTCCATCAACAGTTTTCTCTCTTTCTACACGATCAATTTCATCAGCCCACAAAGTCTTATTTTTTGCATTCATTCAATTGACTCCCACCCAACTTCTTTCTTCTCATTTATAGAAAACACTTGAAAGTGTGGCCTGTAGTTGCTGTCTCTAATCCACTTTTCTCATTTGTTTGGTTACTCTACTTCAGTTGGGCTTTTGTCTGCCACAGCTCCAGCAAAAGTGCTTTGGCAGGGTCACCTGGGTCCCTTCTTTTGCTCATCCCATCAGTAGCATTTTACATAGGAGGGAAGGTTCTTTTTTATATTACACTTGCTTTGTTTCATTGCTAAGATGCTATATTTTTGTTTTCTTCCTGCCTCCAGAATCTCCTCTTTTGGTTCTTATCTCCCTGATCTCTTGTTTTTTGGGTACTTTAGGAGTCAGCCCTTGATGTTCATTTCAAGTTTACTATCTGATGATCTTACCATTTTCAGGTTTTAATACAACTTATATTTCCAGACAAGTCCTGTCTTCCAAACTCCAGACTACACATCCTATTGCCTTCTCTACTGTTCCTCTGGGATAACTAATATACTTCTCTAATGTGAATAGCATGTCCAAAACAGAACTGATCTTCACTTCATCCTCAAACCTGCTGTTACCACAGCTTTCAGTGTTCAGATAATGGTAGTTCCTTATTTCCAGTTGTCCAGGTTAAAAAAAGCCATGCATTATCTTTTAACCTTTTTCAAGTACCCAGCAGGTCACATTCACTTGTACCAGTTTTAGTACTTCATTATTATTATGGATTTATAAAATTTAGAAACAGATGTTTGTATAATCATAAATATTTTTAATATTGCCTGTAATTAATCCTAATTGGATACATTTACTATTAAACTAAATCAAGATTATTTTTATATTTACTAACCCTTTAATTTGATTATAAAAGTCTGAATTTGAAGATCATTCCAAATCATTGCTTAACTACTATCTTACACAACAGTAAAACATCTAAATAGTGTCATAGAAAAGAAAAATCTCACTACTTATATAGGAACATGGGCCTACTAATTTATACACAGTTTAGTTTATTAGTTTAATTAATTGGGCCTAATTAAACTAATATACAGCTGGTTAACAGAAGAAAACACTTGTTTTATATGCGCAGTGTGAGTGCTCACAGAAAAGTGAAAATCAGAGTAAGGAGGTCACACTGGGGCTTAAATCCCTTTTGTGTGTGTGTGTGTGTGTGTGTGTGTGTGTTTTGTTTGATTTTATTATGTGTTTCAGTATGGATGGCTATTTTGAAGAAAACAAGACATTATAGTAACTATTGTTAATTTCCTGTTACCTTGTTTTGAAGTCCTGTAATGCCTTTACTCCTTTGCTTTGATTGGTTTCAGTCTGTTTTCTATTATTTGATTTCATTATGTGCAAAGGTATGGACAGCTATTTGGAAGAAAACAAGAGACATTATGGTAGCCGTTTTTGATTTCCTATTGTTTTGTTTTGAGGTCCCATAATACTTTCATTCTTTTGTTTTCATTGGCTTTATACTGTTTTGTTCTGTTTGATTTCATTGTGTGTGAAAGTATGGACAACCATTTAGAAGAAAATGAGACATGGTAGCCATTGTTGATTTCCTGTTGTCTTGTCCCGAAGTCCTGTGTTGCTTGCATTGTTCTGTTCTGACCTGCTTAGTTCTGCTTTGTTTTGTTTTATTCTCTTGTCTTTGAGTTTTTCCATCCAGCTTCTCACACTCGGTCTCGCATCTCTCAACCACCTAGCAAACTGCATGGTATTTGACCACCATCTTGTAGTCCCACACCATGTGGTCCTCAGCAGCCATCTTGCTGTGAGTCACATAGGGGACAGCTACCATCTTGCAGTCCTCCACCATGTGACAATCTGCCTCTCTCTTGTTGTGGGTCCTATGATAACCAGTCGCCATCTTGTGCCCCCTCCTTAAATCCCATTTTAACAAAGGACAAAGTGAAAAGGGCTTGGGGCTGGGGTAAAAGGGGGTATGTTGTAGGAAGGAGGTTTATGCTAAAGAAAAATTATTTGGTACAATTTATTATGCCCACTCAGGTCATCTTAGGTAAAAAAGAGTGGTCTCTTGAGTTCTCCTCTTTTTGGTATGGGAGAGGATTACTCATTCACTTATGGAAATTTCCTTTACAAATGTAAATTTTCTTTACAAAAGGAAAATTTATACCCTGCCTGTAGGAAGAAAAGGGGAGGGGAGGGAGTTTCTGCTATGTGTGATGTTAATTGCCTTTAGTTCAAAATAATTCTTATGCCAAACCATCATGTTTCAGGATGGGGTATTCTGATTTCTTTCACTATCTAGAAGAGAAAAAAAAAAGAATTCATTTAATTTTTATTGTTTTTTTATACTACCATTATAAACAAATCAGGAAATGTAAAATAGGTATCTGAATTTTATTTTAGACATACTGCTTATTAAAATAGTGCTGTATTTGGCCAGGCGTGGTGTCGCATGTCTGTAATCCCAGTACTTGGAAGGCTGAGGCAGGAGGATTGTTGCAAGTTTGAGACCAGCCTGGGCTACAAAGTGAGTCGAAGACCAGCCTGAACTGCATAATGAGGCCCTGTCTCAAAAAGACAAAAATAAAGAAATAAAATAGTGCTGTATTAATCCTCAGCATTAACCTGATTCTTTTCATTGGAATTATTTTGAGTAAAACAAAATAATTATATACCAACTTAAGGCCAAAATTGTTATGAAAATGATTACTTAGACAATTATTGGAAGCGTAGTATGGACTTAATAATGCAGGACCACTGAATAAATAATCGGTATTTGTCTTGGTTAGGAAAATGATACAGACTGCTGGACCACTCGCAGGTACCAATCCCTCTACTATCACCACTCCTTTATACTTGTCTAGGATTTTCATTGTTGACTGTATTAAAAAAATAAAAAATAAAGAGAAAACTTTTTGCCACAGACCTGATAAAGTGCTTCATCTTGAACCAGCTGCAAAGATCTCAATAGTTTGAGGGAGGACCATGATCTCTTCTGAAAAATGTTGAGGGACCCTCTCTAATGTGTCTGAGACTTTAATGTTAGGGTACACAAAAGTTAACTGATTTCTATTTTCAAAAGTGATTTTTATGTAGTTAATGTGCAAATGCATTTTGCTTTAAAAGTTATATTAAATTCCCTTTTATGCTTTCTCATGCCTTGTAGGGTCAGTTGTCCTACTTCACTAGAAGTAATTATTTGAAATTGGTATGCATACTTTCACATCTCTGTGTCTCTGTACCATCTATCTATTTATCTATATATATTGCATGTTTGTATGCTGTTTCCTAAGTGGTGACAAAGTCTCCTTATTCTACAATTTATTTTTATATTCAGTGACTGTACATAGTATTTAGTAATTAGCCCCTATAGACCTACATCATTTCTTCAAACTGCATTTTATACTAAAAGGCAGTTTATTTATTAACTGGTATGTATTTATTGCCATTTTTAAAATGTCTATGAACAGTGCTGAAGTGAATATTCTTACGTTTTCATGTGTACATGTACAAATGTTTCTCTGGAGTAAAAACAGCATTTGTGCCTTTGTAGTTGGAGCAGATAATACTAAATTGTTCTGTGCAACATTTTATTATATAATACTGTAGAAACTTAATTCTTTAAGACTCAAACATTGAATTTTCATCTCAAAAACAAAGATTTACTGTTAAGAAAATACATGACCCCATTCTTATAAGGTGTGAACCTAAAAATAGAATATCTATTAGCTGTATAAGCCAACCAGCATATTTTTATATAGTGAGTTTTATGAACAGAGAAATTATGGAACATGACCAAATCAGGTGGAATTTGCAGTGGGAAGATAAATGATTACAGCCTACGAAGAAAACAGAAGATTCCTGAAGGATAAAATATTATTTAAGGATAATTTTAGGGAAAGGTGAAATCATGGCTTCCTGTGAATATGAAAATGAACATGTATTTAAAAATTTATTTCATGAGATAGGATCAGGCAGATGCTGTAACCAGTTGAACAGGAAAATCAGAGCAGCGCATATTATATGGACTCACAAGATATTGAGATGAATTATACAAATTGATAAAATTAGTTTTTTCACTGAGCACAGCATAGGGAATTGCCATATTCAATTAAATCACTACCATGCAGGAAAAAATGTATTAGCCGCTCACAATTTAGAGAGTTCCAAAATAACCTGCAGACAGTTTACTGGGCTAGAATCTGACCTCCAAGGAGGTTATGCCATAGCTGATGCATAGTTTAATTGAAATGAAGTTCTTTCTGTGCTATGAAAAAATACCTCAGGTTTGCTAGAAGGCCAGTGGATGTGTAACCTAGACTTGGCAGCCAAGTGAGATACAGAACGAAGGGACTTCATTGTTGAAAAGGTTGTTTTGGGATCAAATGAGTTAGTGTTAGAGGGTTTGGGCCTTTTTCACTGCACCTAACAATTCTAGATTTCCCTTGAGTGCTCCCATTTGAACAAGTTACCTTGAAAAGTAACCTAATACTTGGTTTTATCTACCAATCCTTGTAGTGGGTATGTACTCAAAGAAAATGAAACTAGAATGTGAAAGAGACATCTTCACTCCTGTATTTATGGCATCTCTAATTCTAATAACCAAAATATAGTCAGCCTGAGTGTCCTTCAGTGAATTAATAGACAAATAAAATGTATATATACAAAATGAAATACTGTATATTCCAAACTGAATACAGCCTTAAAAAAGAAGGAAATCCTGTCCGCAACAACATGGATGGACCCAGAGGACAGTGTATGACTGAAAGACAAATACCGCATAACCTCATTTCTCTATGAAATCTGAAAAAGTTTAACTCAGAGAGGCAGAGTAGAATGGTAATTACCAGTGGCTAGGGTTAAAATAGTAGTTGGGGAAATACTGGTTAAAGGCCAAAGTTTCAGTTGGACAGGAAAAATGAGTTGAGAGCTCTATTGTATAATATGGTGACTGTAGCTAGTATGTCATATATTTGATATTTGCTAAGAGTAGATTTTTAGTGTTAAGAGATTTTAAGCCAGAAAAGTATGTGAGGTAATACATATGTTTATTAATTTGACAGTTGTGTAGTGTAAAAATGTGTCAAAGCATCGTGGTACTCACAATACATATACACGTATGCATAATATACACAATTATGCAAACATACTATAAAGATACATTTTTATTTAAAGTACATAAATAAAAGATGAACTTTGCCACAAAAATAAGGAAGAATACTGTCTTATGAAAACAAAGTAGAATCATTCCTATGTTAGGAAGATTGAATGATATTTAAATGTAACTAAAACCTAGCAAATAGCATGATCTCATTAATTGTAGCCCATGTTGTCATGCAGGTACTTTCTATAGGATAGTTTTCTGCTTCTGTGATTTTGCAGTTGAGCTGGCTGCTTGTCACTTAGGATCCAGTTTAACCCTTTCCTGGCCACCCAATTTAAATACCTCTTCCATTTTGTTACTCATTCTTATTTTTGTTACAGCACTTACTGTACTTTTTTTTTCTTTTTATCATTTTGTTTTTTAAACTTACTTGTTTTTCATCAGTAGAATGTAGTTTCAAAACAGCGATGGCAATTTTGGTCTTACTCAGTGACCAAGTAGGAAAGTACCTATCACATACTTGCCACTCAGTAAATGTTTTTTGAGTGAATGAGGCAAATGCCATCTATCCTCCTGTCTGCTCAGTAAGAATTCTTATGAATTGATTCCTCTGGGACTTTCCTTAGCTATAGGCAGCACACATGCCACGACAAACTAGGGAAGATAAATTCTGGTGAAGGAAGAGCTGATGGGAAAACAGAAGGACAAGATTGTATTGCGATGTTAACAGAATGGAGAATGTGGAGTAACAGGAAGGGAGAGGGATAGGGGAGGATGGGAGAGAAAGCCACAATCTGTTGAGACATGATTGTGGCATTAAATTTTTGGATGTTGTATTTTACTCTTTGAATAAAGTGATGTAAATATCTTTTCCAGTTCATTACACTTCCAGAAATAAAAGATAGTTTCGTTCAACTCTTCAGAGATACACATTTACCAGCCTAAATGGCATGATCTGCTAGTAGTACTGAGACTTCAAGCATTGAAATCTAATCTTATTCAACTGCTTTTTCTTAATCTGTGCTTCAGTTTATAAAATATACAAAATGTTACGTCTGTACATTTGCATTTTTACAACTATATTTTTTTGTTTTTCTCATAGGTAGAAAACAGACCAAAGTATTATGGAAGAGAGTAAGTATGAATTATCAAAAATCATTTTGTCGATTGGTATAAAACAGTTAAATGAGTGCTTTTAGTAAAAATAAATCAAGATAAGGGAAGTATTCAAGTTTGGAGGGAAAAAAATTATTTGCCACTTACAAATATAATTGGTGAAAAATATAGACAGTAAAGACAAGAAAAGAGCATTGGAAAATGTGTATGCAATAATGTTGAAGATGCTGGCCACTTAAGTAAATAATCCTAGATGTATATGGAGAAAGCACATATATTTGTGTGTATATCATATATTAGATATATACACACATTTGCACATGCAGTGGGATGTGGATGGTTTATTTCACATTTGTAACCTTTTTCAAGTCTTATGCAAGTAGTATGTACTCTTTACTATCAGAAAAAGAAGTAACACTACCTAGGCGCAACAAAAAAAATTTTTTTTTTTTTTGGTGGTACTAGGGATTAAACCTCAGGGCCTTTAAACCAAATGACATCCGTAGCCCTTTTTAATTTTATTCTTAGTTTTTTGGGGGGTGGTCATTGAGACAGGGTTTCCTATGTAGTCCAGGCTGGCCTTGAACTCATCTCCTGCCTCAGCCTCCCAAGTGCTGGGATTCTAGGCATGCAGCCCCATACCAGGCTGTTATTTTTTTTTTATTTCTTAAAATTTTTAAAATTTTGAGTTGTAGCCTCACTAAGTTCATAAGTTGTCGGATGCAACTGGTCTTAAACTTGATTCTCTAGCTGAGAGTGGTGGTGCACTCCTGTAATCCCAGTACTCAGAAGCTGAGGGAGGAGGATCATTGAGAGTTCAAGACCATCCTGGGCTGCAAAGTGAGCCCAAGGTCAGCTTGAACTGCATAGCGAGATCCTGTCTCAAAAAGAGAGAGGAAAAAAAAAAAAAAAACAACTTGTGATTCTCTGGCTTCAGCATCTCAGAGTTTTGGAATTACAGGAATGAGCCACCCTGCTTAGCTCCACAAAACAACCATTAAGAATTTAAAGCATTTCCTTCTGATGATTTATTTCCTTAATGTTTTATCATTAAAATGGAGATTCAATACATTTGTAGCCCGATTTTTCCATTTAATGTTGGTAATAAGTATTGCCGTACTTTTTAAAATTTGACTTGATTTATCTTTCTACAGTCAGGCAACAGGTTGTATCCCCAGAATGGTTCGGAATGCTACTGTAATAGTTTCTAATTAGCCCTTTGGAGAAAATTCCTTCGTTCCCCAAATAAAATCATTTTTCCATGTCTTGAGATTAACAATAATGCATATGACAAATACTTTTAAATTATTTAAAATTCTAAGTAAATTTTCAAGGCTCTTGAAAATGGACCTTAGATACCTACCTGTGATTTGGGAGAAAGGTGATTCCAAAGTTGAGAAACACTAGTATTCTTTACACTTGTATCATAATTTAGATTGTCACCATTCTGCTTTTGTCAGGTTACTTTTAGACCTTACAAATTGAGTATCCTCATCAGAAATGCTTGGAACCAGAAGCGTTTCAGATTTTGGAGCACTTCAGGCTTGGGAGTTTTAGATTAGGGATGCTCAGTCTCTCCTATTAAAAAAATAATGCCAAAAAAAAAAAGTAATGCCATAAGAAACATCATGGCACAAGTTTTTATAACAAATACATCAGCAGTAATATGAATAATTTCATAGTTCTTTAAATTTGTCAAGTTTTGTTAAAAAAGTTTGTTTCTTGGGTTTGATTTTCTTTTAAGGTAATTTAGGTTTAAAAAAAGATACATTTTTCGAAGTGTATTAGTTGCTGTCATGTTAATTTAAGTATGTATCAATACGCTAATCTAATGTATGTGTTACTCTAAGGGATTTGTTGCCATCTTCTTTATCTCAGAAGATTCAGACTTCTAGACTCAACTTACTTCAGAAAGATTGAGAATTTTATGGAGATGAAAAATTTAGAAGCCCATTATAAACCTAGCTAACATACTTACCATGAACTATTCTGATTCTTGTAGACAGTTGAGTCATGCTTGTGAGGAAAAACTCCTGAGAATTGCCTTTTAGCCCTAATAAAGTTCCTAAATTATGAAAGTGCCATTACAGGGCTTTTAATATTTATCATTTTAAATTCAGATGACTGTTATTTCTTTTGTATCATTGGAACCTACAATGTTTCTCTGGAGCACTAAGTCTGTAGTTATATTAGGGGATGGAACACTTTCCCCTAAATTTGATAAGTGAGTGTGAAATTAACAGCTTTCCCCTAGGTTTAATAGGTGAGTCTGTGAAATTAGCCACAGGCAGGTTCACAGGAGACAAAGTCTATACATTATTTTGATACCTTGTGTACAAAGCCATCACAGGAAAAATAAGGTGACTACCCAGAGAGGTTTGAGAATCTGTATACTATCTTATTATAAGAAGGGGAAAGAAGATGTAGACCATTTAGGGGAGAGTAAATAATTTTTAGGAAACACAAAATCACTTAAAACTGTAAATGTGACGAAGTCTGTCTGGGTATGATGTCAACTTTTAGTCTCCTCCCCTGTGATGAGTCAGCCTTCACCCTTCCCACTCTCGAAACTCTTGGGGAGGAAATGATGGCCTTTGAGTTCCTATGCAAGGGTATGTCTTTAGGCAGATAAAGGAAGTCATGAGAAACTCCTCTTGCATTGGCTGTTTTTCAAAAGCCTTCAGTTCAAAATAATACACTAAAGCAGCATATTTTGGGGTGACATGTCCTGAATTCTTTCATCATCTCTGAGTTACCAAAAGGGCATGATATATGTGTAAGTTCTTTGTAAATTATAAATCACCATACAAAATGTAAGATGGTTTCATATTTTTAATATTTGTTGCCACTGAGCTGGGGATTTCGCTCAGCAGCCTAAGTGCCTTCCTGGCAAGCTTGAGGTCGTGTGTTCAATGCCCTGTGCTGCAAAAAAAAAAAATATTGCTCAAATATTTGTTACCACTGACATTTTTCTTTTTCAAAATTTGGATCAGGTTGCTACAGATCTACTGTTTGTGTAAAGAATATGTTTATGTTTATTCTTTATTCTTTTTAATTAAAGTTTTGACAGGAAATGAAAGCAAGTACTCAAATTGTTTGCATGGCTTGAGTGTTCAGTAACATAGATTATGCACATTATTGGATAATCAAGTCAATTAAGGGCAACCTAGGCACTGGAAAATTGCCAGCATAGATTCCCAAGTCAAAATTTTGGACCAGTGCCACTAGAGGGAAGAAAGAAAATGGGATGAATTTCTGTACATATTTTTTTAGCAACATATGATCAGATAGCTACATAAGAAAGGATTGCCCTCTCCAGAAGTGGTTGATCTTCCCTCAGATGTACATGAATTTTGACTTCATGCTTGGTGACTGGATTCCATGACTGCTCTTATGCTATTCTTACCACATAAGAAGCTGACCAGGGGCCATGCGCAGAGAAACATGTGCATAGTTAAATCCAAATGCTTTCCTTTGATTCTGTGGCAGTAGATTGTCTAGGAAATAGCAAGGGGGTGTTGTTTTGTACTATTTCATTAGGGAGGAAAAAAGGAAGGCATATCATTTCTGAATTGGCTTTGTTTCTTAGGTTTCACGGCATGATCTCCCGAGAAGCAGCTGACCAGCTCTTGAGTGTGGCTGAAGGGAGTTACCTCATTCGGGAGAGTCAGAGGCAGCCAGGAACCTACACTTTGGCTTTAAGGTTGGTCATGGACCTGCAGTTATAACTGTGCTTCATTTAGAACTCTATTAATAGAGGACTTCAAAATTTAAAAGCATCCAGCATGTAATTGAGTTGGTTCTTGTTTACTTGGGACCTAATTACCATTTTAATAGCTTTGAGACCCCTTAAAACATTCCTCATGAATGGTAGTACTCAGTAATTAAGACTTTAAAAACTTTTGAAACATTTTTCTTGTTGCTACTTCCTTCCATTCCACCTTACCCATTTATCTTGTCCTCTGACCCCTGTGTCAGTTTCCATCTATTTCATGAATGAGGAAGGGGACTTTAAAAAAAAAACAAAAACAAATCTTTGTGATTCATAAAGCTAAAGCCAGTGTCATTTCTCTTAGTTTGAAGTTTGGTTGAAGTAGCTTTTCTTGGGAGCTCTTGGCTCTTCCTGAACTTTGCCCAGTGTTTTGCCTGTTCTTAACTTACAGTGCAGCTCTCTGAAACAAGTCCTTCCATGAACACTGTAATATAACCTAATAATAAGAACAGTAATACAGTTGAGAATGGTCATTCTTTGTGTCTACTCCATGCTAGGCCTCTAATCTCATTTAATCACAATAAGTCTGGGTACTCTTAATATCCTCACTTTACAGATGAGGACACAGAAGGCCTGGAGGTCAAGTAACAGGCCAGCTAGAGTCACACATAAGAAGTCGTACAGTTCATATTTGAATAGTCTGTCTTCAGAGTTTGAGCCTTTCTTTTCAGTACAGGGGATTGAACCCAAAGTCCTTTTTCCTGAACTTATTTTGAAACAGAGTCTCAGTAAGATGCACAACATGGGCTTGAATTTAAGATCCTCCTGTGCTTCCTGCTGGAATTATAGGCATGTGCCAGCACATCCTGGCCAGAGCTTGAGCCTTTAGAACTATATATTCTTGTCTCTCCAGAGACTTAGAATTATTAGCTATTTTTTTTAAAATTTGTTTTCTCATTTGTTCATACATTCATCCATTCTTTGGAAAGGACTAAAAATAGCAGCTTCGTAAAAAAGATGTCAAAGATAATGACATTTCTTTCAGTAGCTACAGATCAAGAGTAGAAAGATAGCGTTAGTGCTTAGGATCAACATGTCTGGGTCCTCCAACCACTTGTGTGAGTGATCAAAAACTTCATTCCTGGACATAACATTTAACATGGATCTTTCTGATAAATTCATACTGAATTTTGAGTTGATTTCTTCCTTAGAGAATAGTTTATTGTAGAAATTTATGAAAATGTGCTTTCGATGGCCAATTATAAAGTATAAATTCCCCTTCAATTACTTAGTTATATTGTCTTTCAGGTTCAAATTGTGGTGTTCCAGGGGAAAATATATGCTCTAGCAATCCAAATGCCTATTCATTTAGCCACTGTTTGAATTAGAAAACTGAGGAAATCACAGAATTTCTTCAAGTCAGTTGATCTTTTTGCTCTTATCATTTTATAGTAGAAGTACCACATTTCCAATAGTATAGTCATTGATTGGAGTAAGTAAGCCTTGATCTAAAGGCTAATAGATCAGAGTAAGAAAGAAACAGGTGGGGTAAAATAAGAGACAGAAATCTGCACAATCTTCTTTTCAATTTTACTTTGTTACAGATTCCTTTGCCTTTCTCCAAGATAAAGTCGAAGTTATAGAACTTCAATTCGAACTTAGTTTTGCCTCATTGCAAAGTACTTTCTATTCCACCCTGTTGCCTCTCAGATAGTTTTCACTGTCAGAAGTTTTCTCTGGCTGATGCCAACAAAGATTTGGTTTGGGATAAAGGAGCACCCAGACCTTCCAAGGTCTTCCTCTTTCCCAACCTCTGGCCCTCTCTCATTCTGCTCATACTTTGAAGTTTATAATCACTTCTCATCCATATGGCCAAGTTAATTTTAGAATAGAAATTAAACATTAGATT
The DNA here is from genome assembly GCA_004365215.1 of Cuniculus paca. Taxonomy (NCBI): domain Eukaryota; kingdom Metazoa; phylum Chordata; class Mammalia; order Rodentia; family Cuniculidae; genus Cuniculus; species Cuniculus paca. The sequence goes on from RJWT010001593.1 coordinate 29,250, forward strand.
GATGCAAGTGTTTCTAATTTGTAGGTCTGAAGAAATATATAGTCTTTTTTTTTGTTTGTTATTGAAAGTTAACATGAACTATTACTTAAAAAAGAAATACTAAGAAGGATTATAGTGGAGGTAGGAAGAGAAATATGTGAATATGCATTGTGAGTAATTTAGGTGCTAAAATGTAATTGACGTGTTCCTTGCTTTAAACTAGATGCATGGCAGAGAATCATTAAACAGACTGAAATAGAAGTTGTATCAATATGAGTATTCCTTCTGAACCTCTAACTTCAACTATTGACTCTCCCAATTCACATCAGTTTGTTTTGGTTTTAGCATAACACGTGATCATTTGGGGTGAACAGTTTGTGTAGTGTGTAGCCATCTATGTTCATTATGTATTTACTGTGTTACCCAAGGGCTCTAAAACTAAAAATAAGTGTTAAACTCAGGGTCCTCAGTAGGCATTTCAAAACCAGTATGTCCAAGCTTGCCTGTCAGGTGTGAAGTCGTGAGTTTGATCCCTGGTACCAAACAAACAAAAAACCAGTATGTCCAAAACTGAACTGAGCATTTTTCCTTCCTAATATGCTGTAATAGATACACTTCCTTTATTAGCTGATGCTAATTAGATTGTTACTTAGTCTGTTCCCTAAGACTGACACCAAGAAATCATTTTTCTTTTTCTCTTAGGGTTGTAATCCCTGGCATCTTTTATGTAGAGGCTCCTACCTTACATTATATCATACACTGTATCCCACATCAATTAGATTTTTTATTGTTGTTAAACTTGGGTATTTGTTTTGTTTTTTAATATAAATTGCTTTTGAGATTAGCTTTGTAGTTTTCCTTTTGCGTTCTGGATCCATTCATTTCTTTTTACATTTTATTCCTTTTCATAGATCTTGAAAGTCTTAGGTACTATACCTGTGTTATCTAGCAGGAGAACTTTTTTTTTGGTGGCAGTGCTGGAGATTGAACCAGGGTCTTTACACTGAGCTATGCTATATCCCTACCCCTTTTTTTTTTTTTTTAGACAGTGTCTCAAATCGCCCAGACTTGGCTTGAACTTGTGATCTTCCTGCCTCAGCCTCCCAGAGTGCTTGGAACAGGCATGGGACACTATGCCCTGTAGTAGGACATTCTCTATTTGCTCATCTCATGCAGCTAAGCCCAGCAACCTTGTGTCTTAAGTATTTCTTTGTATTTCCCTCCTTTTCAAGTCTAAGCCACTTCCTGGACCAGTTCATTAACTGCCTAAGAAATTTTCTGTTGTCAGCTTTGTCCTTTCTGTCTTCTGTGGTATTATAAATGTTTATCTGAAAAATCTGTTGCAGGTACCAGGCAGAGAGGTACATACCTATAGGCCCAGCAAATCAGGAGGCTGAGGCAGGAGGATTGTTTGAGCCCAGGAGTTCAAGGTCAGCTGAGGCAACATAGCACAGCCCAGTCTTAAACAAAAATATAAAAACAAAAAACTAATGCAGTGATTAGCAGGGTTGTTTAGGTGAATTGAGCACAAGGTTTCAAAAATCGTGTCTCTTTCCATTGGCATCTCCCCTGCACTTCCTGCACCAGTGCTCTTTAGTGTGTAATGTGTAATGTTTAGAGTGGTATGTAGTCTGTACACCATCACTGCACCAGTTTCCTGTAGTCAAGAAAGAGGCACTCGCTGCATGGCATGGCTGCTCATTTGTGAGGGAGAACTCTTCAGCTGCCTCTTCTTCCTTGGCCTGAATTTCATGTCTGAGTTTTCTGCCTCTGCTCATGTTAATTCCTGATTCAGGAGAAATGGTGCTCAGTGGAAGTTCTTCCCATTTCCAGCGGGCATAAGCATCTACATGTTTGAAGTGAGCAGCTAGAGAGAAGGTACAGCCCAGACACTGGGTTGTCTGACTTACTGTGTGTTTCAAGGTGACTTTGGGATTTTCTGTCTGTTGATTTTTGAGGTTTGGTATCTGTAGCTTCAGGAATCATCATAGCAAATACCAGTTAGAAGTGACCTCATTGAAGAAGTTTGGTTGAAACCATGTTTTCCTAGTTTCAGAGCTAATTGTTTTTAAAAATATATTTTATAAGAGACTGGTTAACTTTTTTTCCACAGAAAATTGTTAGGTTCATTTTGGACATTTTCTTTTTGGCCTGTTTTCCAGTTTATTAGTCCTATCTTTTGCTTTTCTTCATTTGTTTTTGCAGTGTTAGGGATGGAACCCATGGCTTTACACATTTTGCCTCGCCCTCTGCTGTTGTTAACCTACCATTGAGTTGCCAATTTCAGATATGTTATTTAGTTCCAAAACTTTTACTTGCTTCTGGGAAATATGAAATAAGGAGGCAGAAAGGCTTGTGAAGAGCTAATGAGTGGTCATATGAAATGACCTTTTTAGTATTTGGCCTCTATTTTCTCATTGCTGATGCTGTACCTGTTTAAAAAAAAAACAACTGAACAATTTCTGGGCATACATGCAATCACAGTTCATTGAGAACTAACTTCATCATTTTTATCTGAAAATTTTATGTTTTTTTTTTTAAATTGGAATGCCATGAATGTAAGAAGGTTTTTACTAACTCAATAAATTTGTTAATGCCATTTTAATCCTATGGTTGTTCATTTTTTCTGCCATACCTAAAATATGTAAATAGACAAAATTATAGCTGAACATTAGGCTCTCAGAATTGTTCCTCCTGAGTTAATGATTTAACGTAGTTATCCATTTACTTGGGCTCTCTCCAAGACTTCTTGGAAATAGAAAAAATATTTCTTTATATTAATGTTACACATTTAAATGACAAAGAACTAAAGTTATGCATAATTTTGATTTACTATTGGGCTTGTTGTCAATGTTGGTTCCTTTTGATATAAAATATTCCTTTTTCTTAGTGGTTTGAGCTACTAAGATGTTGTTGCTGCTGTTGTTTTACTAAGAAGAATGATACAATCTTAAGTATATATTTTCCAAAAGCTAGGGAAGAGAGCTAGAAGAAGAAATATTTAAAGCAACCACTGAAACAGGAACCAGATTGAAGAGGTAGTCAGAAAGAATAAGGAATTAAGATTTTTAAAAATCCATCACAAAATAATTGGAATTACCTACTCACTATTAGAACTTTGGAAATGATATTGTAGTATAGATTTTACAGTCTGACAAACTTGGGCTCTAGCTGCTTGGCTCTCCCTCTCCCTTTCTCTCTCCTTCTCTCTATATGTATGTATGTATTCATCGTCATATATATGTATATATATCCATGTATGTTCATATATGTGTATGTGTGTGTGCATGCATGCATTGGTTTCCAATTTGTAAAACGAATATAATCCCAATATTTCTCAAAGGAGACCATTTTAAAGTCACTTATCCCAATTTCAAGAATTATATTCTTTATCAACAGAGATGCTTTCAGCTATAAGTATTATCTGATACTCGAGCAACTCTACCACCTTAAACCTAAATTATTTAAGGAAATACAGTATCTCACTTAGTGAAAAGTTCAGAAACATAACAACAGCATGGGCGGTTTGTATCCCACCCATGTGGGATATAAGGAAGGACTTGGGTCTTTCTGTTTATATTCATGGCCACTCAGCATCACCTCATCTGAGTAAGGCTGTTTTTCCTTGGAGTCGAAGGTAGCTGCCAATCAGAGTCATATGCTTCCTTGTTTATATCTAGCAAGAGAGTCCAAAGGAACCTTTTCACTCTCATGCATTTTGCATTCCTCCCTTCAGGTTGATAGGACCAGCAGCAGTTTCCCTTTTCCAACCTCAGCCAGCAGTGTCTCCAGCGAAGTCCTAGTACTGGTTGTTCATCTGAGTAACACCTGCTCATAGAGCTGGGAAATGAGATCAATTTCTTCTGGAAGAGGAAGCTTTTCTAGGAAGGCTGGATGAGCAAATAAAATCTGGTTTTCTTGTTTTAAATGAAGGAAGAAGGTTGGAGAAGAGAGGGGATGGATACCAGTTAGATAGTTAATTGGCCATGCTGCAGTTATTAAGGTAGTTTTCTTGCTAGGCAGTGAGAACCAACCCATGGTATAATTCTTTAAATCTTGCAGTCCAGGTCAACTTCTTATTAAAAGTAATGTAGCCAATTGTAGCTTTAGTAAATAATAAGAAAATTAAGTATGGGTTCCACAGAGTTTTAAATGAGGTCAGACTCCAAAGTTTTATTGTGTTTTGATGATTTTTTTGGCTTACCGTATTTTTAAAACTTGACTTAAAATATTATTTTCCAAACTGACTTTAAAATAATCCATAATTTTAAAGGTGACATAAGAAACTCAGTTTGTTATTAATTGTAACATAGTGCAACCCACAATACTTTTGATGGATACATATTTTTAAATATTTAGCCCTCTGTCTATTGTGTATTGAAGTTGTTCATGAAAACTGGGGGCTTCGGACTTGATTGTCATTGTTAAATTGCATAATTAAAATCATTTCCCACATAATTGATCATCAATAAAACAGCATTTATGGGGTTTATTTTTTATTTTTATTTTTTTTTATTTTTGCGGCACTGGGGATTGGACTCATGACCTCACACTTGCCAGGCAGGCGCTTAGGCCACTGAGCTAGATCCCCGGCCCTTGTCTTTTTGAGACAGGGTCTCACTATGCCTTTCAGGCTGGCCTTGAGCTCACTTTGTAGCCCAGGCTGGTCTCAAACTCACAATGATGGTCCTGTCTCAGCCTCCCAAGTGCTGGGATTACAGGCGTGAGCCACCATGCATGGCTTGGGTTTCTGTATTCTGCCAGGCACTGTTCAAGTGAATTAAGAAAGAAGATATTTAAACTAGCTTCTAAAAGTAAACTAGAAGTATACGAGGTAGAAGGATGTAATGAAAAAGCAGCATTATGGGAAGAAAGAAACTGCCATGGGACTAACACACAGACCAGCAAAGGTGTGTGGCAGGGTGCTGGGATTGGGGGCAGGGAATTTTAGCAGTCAGTGTGCCAGGAAAGCCTCTTATGTCATGCTTTAGAGATTAAACTTTATTTATAGGAAACTTGAGTTACCAAAGGCTTTTAATAGAAAACAGCAATGGTTACATTTGTAATTGATCATTGTTGGAGTAATGAGAATGATGAGTGGAAAGGGTGTTGGTAACTAAGTTTTACCGGAATTACTTGGGGTGTGATGTGGTGTTGTGTTGTGTTGTGTGTTTTGTTTTGTTTTGTTTTGTTTTATTTTGTTTTGTTTTTGATAGAGGGGATGAAACCCAGGCCCCCGACACATGCTAAACAAGTGCTCTGTACCCCTTAAAGGCTTTTTGTTTTGCAGTGCTAGGGATGAATACAGGGCCTGGATGATTAGTTTAATAAGCAGTTTTCCTTTGGTCATAGAGAAGGGATCTTTTAGAGTTTCTTGATGTCTTGTAGATTTTAAAGAGCTCACTTTGAGAAGAAATGTTAACTCCACATTTGGCAATTCCACAGAGATATTTCTGCTAATCTGACTCATTTTAGCTTCTCTAAATTGGGAGAAAAACAAGATGACATATGTGCAAGAGTCTTGATAATCCCCAAATCCTGTATTTGGATATTCCAAGACAGATTTGGGTATATTTCTGAGAGTAAGCCCACAATACTTGGCATTATTTATTAATTTTATCTCAAGCATCAAGATAAGAATTATTTGGAAAAAATTTTTTTAAATAATGGAGGACAAATGAAAAATTTAAAACTAAAAAAGTATGATGTTTGGACAGATCATATATTCTTTTAAAAATGTCATATTTCTTATTTGTTAAATTCTAAAATATGCATAGCCTATTTTAATCTGAAAATGAATCATTACATAGAACAGTATGTATAGTATCATACTGCTTATGTAAAATTAATGTATCTGTGGGTGTATATGTAAGTAGAGAGGTGTTGTTGAGATTTTAATATGAAGCACCCCCTGAAGACTCATGTATTGAGTTTGACCCCACCTGCAGCAGTGTTGGGTGGGAACTAGAAAGGTGATTGGATCATGAGGGCACTAACTTCATCAATGGATTATTGATGATTTCATTAGCTGAATGATCTTATTAGATGAAGCAAGTCACTGGTGGTATAGGCTTGAAGGTTAAATGTTGTGCTAGCTTCTTCCTTTCTGGTTCTTTGCCTCACTATTTCCTAGCTACTGTGAGGTGAGTAGCTTCCCTCTGTCACATCCTCGCACCTTCATGCTTCTGCCTTGGAACCCACTGACCATGGATTGAAATCTCTGAAACCATAACCCAAAATTAAAGTTTTTATCCTTCAAGTTGTGTGTATCAGATACTTGATCACAATTCTGAAAAGCTGACTAATACAAGTGTTTAAAAAATGAGCACCAAGATGTTTAGTATTTATCTGGGTGTGAGCTTAGTGATTAATTTTATTCCTTTGTACTTTCTAAGTTGCCTGATTTTTTAAATTACAAATTATATATAGTATATCATTTTACACTCAGAAAAAAATCAATAGGATTATTTTCATTTTCAGAAGAAATGAAGACATTAGTTATAACTTTAGGTCAAAGTGAAAGTCAGTGCCTCCTAAAAATCTTTGGGGAATTTGACTAAAAGAAATGTCTCATCTTATTTAATAAACTGGTCAGAAGGAGGATTGGTGAGCTGGAGGAATAGGAAGAAGTGTTTGAAGATCTCTGCAGGGTCTTTGTGAGAGGGAATTTTTGGCCAACACTCACTACTGTCTCTTGTAAGGCTCGCTGCCATTAAATGTCATCAGTCGGATTTCTTTCTTGCTGTACTTCACAGAGCCTGTGAGTATTGTTGGTAGCACACACTTTGAGAAATGCTCCATTGAACGTTGGATACACTCACATCCTCCTCCTCTGGGTTCCATGCTCACCAATCAACATTCTGGAAATGGCTTCCTAGGCCAGGTGTCTATAGTGAAAGAAACCTTAAAATATGTAGGTTGACTATTGCAATACATAGGCTGATTGCTTGAGTTATTTTTCATTTTTGGCCAACAAATTAGTGTTAGACTAGGAGAAGAGGGAGGAAAAATAAGGAAAAAGCCCTACTAGTTTTCTGTTTGGTAAATTCAGATAAACACAGACTCCCCCTTCATTTCCTACTATTGCACCCATCTTTTTCTCAGATCCTTTTTTTGAATCAATGAATTTAAAAGACTGCTTAAACTCATAAAGAAAAAAAATACTTAAGGGCTAGTGGCTTTACTGATTATTTTTCTTTCTGTATTCTGATTTTTTTCCCTGAACCAAAGAAGACTTGCCTCTCATCCAGAGCATTATGAAACACCTACCTTTGGCAACCAGGCAATGTTTCTGTGTCTTAAAAATGGCAACTGCTTTCCCAAGTTAACTATTTGCAAGCATGACTTTTGCATGTTTTCGTATCATAATTTTTTTAAAAATAATTTTGAGTTATAATTAACATACCAGTTTATCCATTTAAAATGTATAATTAAATGGTTTTTAGTACATCCACAAAGTTATGCAATGTAATTTTAGAACATTTTATCACTCTAAAAAGAAACTGTATCCATTTGCACATATGTTCCTTTTCTCCAAACTTGGGCAACCACTAATCTACTTTCATCTGTACAGATTTATACATCCTAGAAATTTCACATAAATGGAATCATATAAAATTATAAATTGTATACAATTATATTTTATGATCAACTCCTAACCCTTAGCATGTTTTCAAGGTTTATCCATGTTGTTGCGTGTATCAGTGGCTTATTCCTTTTTGTTAATGAATAATATTAGAAAAATATTCATGTACATGGAAGTATACCACATTTTGTTTATCAGTTGATGGGCAACCGGATTTTCACTTTTTGGTTATTATGAATAATTTAAATAATAGATGTAAGTAATGCTGAGTACCAGTTTTTTGTACATGTACGTTTTTATTTTGGGGGGGTATATATCTTAGAGTGCAATTATTGGGTCATATTATAACTTAAAAGTAATCTTTGGGGCTGGGGTTGTAGCTCAGTGGTAGAGCATGTGCTTAGCATGTGTGAGGCCCTGGATTCAGTCCCCAATACCAAATACTTTTTTTTTTTTAAGTAATCTTTTTCAGTAACTATCAAATTGTTTTTCAACCATTACAGTCCTATAGTAATAAAGGAAGGTAACAATTTTCAACATTCTTCTCAGCATTTGTTTTTATGTCTTTTTGAATATATGTATCCTGGTGTGAAGTGGTATCTCATAGTTTTGGTTTGTATTTAACTTGAATAATACTTCAGTTTTCAAATTTTTATCCTCAGCATGGTTTTTATTCACCAGCATCCTACCCATTCAAACTTCAGTTCTTGCTCAGAAGTATGAATACATAGAAATGGATTTGAAGCAGAAGGTAGAGCCAAAAGAGCTGGTTTGAGGATTTTTAAAAAATATTTTTAAGGCATGTATTTTAAGGCAAAATTGAGCATTAAATCAGGATGGAGGTGAATTTCAGGTACCTTTTGGAGCTAATCAACAGGAACTCTTGATATAAGACAATGATCACTTACTGACTCTGCTACCTGTTTTTCAAAGAACTAGAATCTGACTTGTGTGTGTACTTTGAGCTACAGTAGGAAGCATACTAGATTCTCAGAGGTCTGTTTCTATGTAAATGACCTGGAATGTACTGATAATGGGACACCTTTTCTTTGAATGATTTAGCACATTCATTTTATTAATTTAGTCAGCAACTTTATACATGTAACAATAGTCAATGCTTACCAGATGATTACTGTTCTAGACATTATTAAATGTATTAACTCTCAGGGTTTCCCAGTTCTTTTCACATTGCAGTGCCCATAGAAAGGATCCTGTTGGGAGATACCTAAAGCTAAAGACACCAAGCCCAGTATGGCCAGAAGTGAAAGGCCCAAGGACTTCATTCATGTCACACCTTGCTTGTCCTCCTCAGATACTGGACAGATGGCATCTTATACCTCAACCTCTTGTTCATGACAACAGGTTGAAAAATTTGGTTTTATTTATATAATAAACCTGTACAGTAGTGTTTTCTGAATTTTACAGATGAGAAAACCAAAGCTTAACTGACCCAAAAACAAAAAACCAAGAAATTGAGAAATATAATTTGTTAAAAACAACATCTGGAAACAATAATAAAATGTGCAGTTCTTTTATAAGTTGACAAGAGGTGCGACATAAGAGTAAATGCTTACCTTTTAAATTAGTAATTTTTTAAATTTAACATTTTAAAGTTGTCAACACATTATAATTTTTATAAAGGAGGGTCAGGGATCTAGCTCAGTGGCCTAAGCACCTGCCTGGCAAGCGCAAGGTCATGAGTTCAATCCCTGGTGCCACAAAAAAAAAATCTTATAAAGGAAAGAAAATATCTGTTTAAAGCCTTTAAACTTGAGAATTATCTAAGAAGTTAATTCTCCACTTCTCTATAAAGAGAAAAACCAAATTAAATGTCTAAGGTTTAACAATCCAACTACAACTGCATTATAAAATCATTCTATGAGCATTTGTACATATGAAAATAATTTGGTACTGGATGTGTATGTAGTTCAGTGGTAGAGCATGTAATCAGCATCTACAGGCCCTACATTTAATCTCCAACATCAAAAAAATAAAAATAGCTGGGGATTTAGCTCAGCAGCTTAAACTCCTGCCTGGCAAGTGCAAGGTTGTGAGTTCCATCCCAGTGCTGCAAAAAAAATAAATAAAAATAACAACAATTTTATATATTTAAATAGCTTATCAAAGAAAAACAATGATTCTGTGTTAAAAATAACATGATACTGCATTCGTGTTATTTGTCACATTCTTAATTATGATTGTGAAAGCAACAGATCTAATACAAAAAGTTTTCAAGTAAGAAAAAAGTGTATATGATAATAAATTATGAAAGCAATAGACAGATGTATTAAATTTTTTTAAATAACAAAAATGTATATGATGATAAATTACATAATTTAGTTATCCTTCCAGAAATTGGTCGTACATAAAAATACACATCTGTTTTAATGGCATATATGCATGTTGTATTTTATTTTAAATGATACTTGTTAGGAGGTGGTTAACCATAAGAGCAAGGATGAGCTCTTTGTCTTTGCAGAGATTTGCTCTATTGTTTGCCTGGATATGTGGTTGTTTGGCAAACATGATTCCCAACAAAAGCAATCTTTACCTTGTTTATTGAGTTTTAGCCGATGACTGATAGTTAAGAACATGTTGAATGAGTGTGAGTTTAGCTTTAGTGCCTATGATGGAAGTTGATGATCAGTGATAAAGTGAATAAGAAGATGATAAAATAGGAATCCTCTAAATTCTGTAAATGCAATTGTGATTTAATTTGTGGCTTTGTATTTAGAATTCTGATAAAATTCTGTTAAGGGATTGCTATGGGAATGTTGCTTAGTCTCTACAGTACTGAAGATTTATTACAAAGATACTGTTTGCAAAGGTATTAGAAAATGATAAAATTCCTTGAAGTAACAAAATGTAATTTTGCTAATGATTGAAAAGAACTAATTCTTAATTGCATCTCAGGACATTAGTTTGACTTTTAAAGTGAGCTGGTCCAGAGTTCCTGAGTAAAACCAAAGAATCACAGTAGATATTGTAAAGGACCTTTCACATTTTTAAAATACTGAAAATTGGTTGAAAGCTTTTTTGTGTTTAAGGAGGAGGATCAAAAGGAACTGGGAAAAGATTGTGCTGCTGGTGGGCGCTGACGTGTAGTGTACTGTGTGTTCTTTTGATCTGATAGCTCATGATAGGTTTTGGTGGTTACCATGGTTTCGTTTCATTTCCTGCAAACCTTCTTGTTCTATTTGGAATAAGTGGAAAATAATGTTCTCCAGAATAAATTTTCAAAAATATTTTTCTGCTTCTTTTGGTTAAGACTACGAATCACTTTATGAGAAAATTTTTGGATATAATAGCTGATAACACATTAGAATTTAGTAGTCTTGCATGGTTAGAAAATTGATACTGATCAAGAGGATAGCATAATATACTTTAAAATGTAATGCCATATTATCAGTGCCATAGTTTTTAAAAAATGTTTGTATAGGTTGAGTATCTCTTCCTTAGCATACCTGGGACCAGAAGTACTGTAGGTGTTAGCTTCTTTAAGATTTTAGAATATATGCATATATTATATATAAAAAGATACCTTGGGGATGAGACCCAAGTCTAAACCTGTGTTTCATATATACCTCATATACATAACCTGATAGGAGTTTTATGTAATATTTTTAACTAACTTGAATTTTTACTTATGACCTGTAACATGAAGTGTGGAATTTTCAACTTGTGGTGTTGTGTTGGCACTCAATAAATTTTGGAGTTTGGAGCTTGGAGCATTTCTGATTTCAGATTTTTGGATTAGAGATGATAAATGTGTACAGTAATTCCAGTTTATGTGAGTTACCCTTGCTAAATATATTTTTAATAAAATAAACCACAGGGAGTAATTGGTATCACATAGTAGGGGACAGGTAGTTTAACATAAGATATTCCTGTTCTTGAAAATGCTCCTAAGAATGTACCTTAATTTGAACCAATACTCTGAATGTACAAGAATACATAGCTGTTTGAAGAGATTAGTATTTTCCCTCTAATACATATACAGTAAATATTTTAAATGTAGTAAAGCACAAAGAAAAGAAAAAAAAATTAAAATCCTCTTACCCAGACAAAATTACTATTAAAATTGTGGTGTTTGAAATTCTAGCACTTTTTCATAAGTTATACGAAAATGACTTCATAACAAGTACACTATTTTATGCTTGTTTTCAATTAGCTCTAAATCATGAATGTTTTCCATGTTAATAAAAATGTAAAAATTTGCTATTTGAATTCATCTTAAGGTCAAGTTTCATCTCCCATTTTTTAAAATTTTATTTTAAAGAGTATAAAACCAAGGAAAATAAAACAATAAAACCAATCAAAACAAACCAGTGTAAGTGATACAGGACTTCAAAATAATACAAAACCAACAATAGTTACCATAATGCCTCTTGTCTTCAAAATACCTTCAGACATAGTAAAAATCAAACAAAACAGAACAGAATAGAACCATTCTTCTTTAGCCTAGAAGCTACAACTCCCACAAGAGCTTTTTTATTTTATTTTGGTACTGAGGATTGGACCCCAGGATTCCCACATGCTCTGTAAGCACTTTACTACGGAGGTACATCTCCTACTCTTTATTTTGTGTTGAAATAGACTGCTGCAAAGTTGCCCAGGCTGGCTTTGAACTTGTGACGCTCCTAACTCAGCCTCCAAAGTAGCTGGAATTACTAGCATGCATCACCATGTCTGGCCCCACAAAGAGATTTGGTAGTTAATATTGATTCTCTTCTAAACTTCGGTGTGTTTTATATATTTATAACTTTTTAGTCTACCACTAATTTATTCTGATATCATATGAGGTAAATATTTTCCCAACAGTATTGTATGGAATGCTTGCTTGAAGACATTAAAAAGATCACAAAAGTAAGATAAAATAAACCTGGAAGTTGTAACGTACTGTATCCCCACCTTGAGGATACTTTTAAAAGCCCTAGAAGCCTTGCACTAAAACACAGTGAACACACTTATACATACAAAAACTGTTTGTTCAATCTTCTGTAATAAGCATTTCCCTAACACTTTTGATGACAGATAACACTTACATATCACAGAATACCATAGAACACAATTCTAAGGAAATTTATTTGCTAACAACTAACCAGTCACTAAAATTCAATCTGGTGAGTCCTTTGTTCCCCAGGTATTGGGGAGTATTCATAACATTTTATTGCTATAGACTATACTGTATAATTGGATAAGCTGCTTAAATTGAAGTTACATTTATTTTTTTTCTATCTTTATTCCTCATTAAAAAGACATGGTTAGCTGGTATGGTGGCACACACCTGTAGTATCAGCTACTCAGCAGGCTGAGATGAAAGGATCCCTTTTCACAAAATAAATGTGTATTAATTTTAATTTTTTTCTACAATTCTAGAAACCAGGGACTGGGGACACAGTTCATTGCATAGCATGCATGAGACCCTGGGCTCAACCTTCAGCACACTGATATTTTCAGGCTGGCGTGACTTTCTTTTGAGAAGCCCAGACTAGTTCCATTTTGCTTTCCTCTGTATGGCTTCCAAGTTTATCTCGTGGCACCTGCAGAGCACTAGACTTTATGTCTACATTCCAGCTATCAGGAAGGCAGGGAGGTGAAGATGCATACCCCTTTCACTTCCTCTCATTTGTCACTCCTGCTAGCAAGTGCGCGGAAGCTGAGACCCAAAGGCTTTCAGTCTAGGGAGCCATATTCACACCTTAATACCTTCTCGAGTTCCCTTATTGAGGAAGAAGAGGGAATGAGTATTGGGAACTATCGATTGCTGCTGTGAAAGAGAAGAGTTTCTGTCCAGTTTTGCCTTACTTAGGAGCAGGCCAGCTGTCTGTGGATATATTGAAGCTGGTTTCTTCCTTCTATTTTCCCACTACATACTTTTTTTATTGATAATCTCAGAAGAGACCATACTGTGAATCAGGTCAAAGGAGCTTGTTCTTTTTAGGTTGTTTGGGGCTTCCTTGTTTAGCCAGTTTGCAGTTCCCATTATAATTATTTTTGGCATGAGTTCGTTTGTAAAATAAAGGTATATAAATATAATAGAGGTGGCTCAACTAGAAACTAAATAGGTGATGAAAGTTTACATTGTTTATATGAGCCAGTACAGCAGGGGCAGAGTACTTCATGGAGCCACAGTTTGGAATTTCTTTTGTGCTGCTAATAGAACTGATATATCTTAGAAATGTTTATCTACATATGTATATGTATAATATACACAAATACATATATTTTTCTGAAGTTAATCCTGTCTGATGGTAAGGGAAATGCTGATCTTTGGTCATTTATGCCCTAACTGTTCAAGGAAAGACCTTTCTCTCAAGAGTCAATGCATTTTCTCTAAGATTATAATGTGCAAAATAATAAACTCAGTGTAGTAAGTGATTAGATATTGCTTATTTTAAGAATCTTGTTTTCATTCTTCAAATTCAGTGAATTTCTAAAGCTAGAACATCCATTTTGAGTAAGAGCTCAAAGTTCCAAATAATTATCCAACCTTTTATAGTCAGAGTTTGCCAGAACCCAGAGATTTCAGGATACTTCAGTTATATAATTTCCCAGAATATTTTAACAGAAGGTAGAAAAATCCCTCTTTGCATGCTTCCTACCTCCACTTTTCCACATTTATTTTATAAACCATTCCAATGAAGTATGTGCATGTGTATGCATATATATTTATAGATATACTGTATATATATTTATATGATTTGAAAGATGCTGTGAAATTTACTGTGTCAATAAAAATGTAATTTGTGCCATTAGATTATAGACATATATATGTAACGGTGATACACATTTAAATTTTATTGATTTTGATATTTGACCAACAAGTATAATTTTTAAGATTTGCTGATAGAACTAAGTACAATGCTGTTGGAAACAGAAAAGCTAGAAAAATCAGTACCCTTGACTATTAAAGTAAAATGTTTAATGAATTCATCATCTTGATTTAATTGTTTATTTTACAGATGGGTAGGATAGTAGGATATATACAAAATGTAGGCTTCTGTGTAATGATGTCTACATGTCTTTATCAAAATTATCTAAAAATTAGTTCACTGTAATCATAATATCTAGCACAAATATGTTGAAAGATATGTATTAAATTAATACGCCTATTTAAAGGATCTTCCTTGCCCCACTCAGTTGTCACTATGTGCTTTTTTAGAAAACTATGACTTAATCGTATGCTTTGAAAACAGTGAAATCAACTACAGACTTATGATTCAGAAGAGGAAGGAGAATACAAAAGATGTGATAAGAGTTTGTAGGTTTCTCTTTTGCAGACTTAATCTTTGTGTTGTATTTTGCTTTCACTTGTCTTAACATATTTTCAGGTTACCTTGTGTTATGGTTTGTGTCTGGATGTACCTCCAAAGCTTCATGCAGTCGTGGGGGCAGGCTTCCAGAGTTTGTGATTGATTCATGGTCCAATGCTGGGATTTTGGGTGTGAGTGGTATACCTATCCTAAGGTAGGTAGCCTGCATACAGTATAAAGGACAGAGTCTTCTCTTGTGCTCTCCTCCCTTTTTGCTCTTGTTTTTGCTGTTTTCCACCACCATAAACTGTTGCCCTCTACCATGTGCCACTCTGCCTCGGAGCCAGCTGACTATGGACTGAAACCTCGGTAAACTGAGCCAACTAAACCTTTTCTTCTTTAATTTTGGGCATCAGGTATTTTGTCTCAGCAATGAGAGAAAAGTAACTAACACATCTTGTGACTTCTTTAATCTATTGGTTAATAGTATATTATTTATTCTTAATATTAGTTTTTGATTTTCCAGTTTTTGTACTGCTATTCTTGGCAAGATTCATTTCATTGTGATCAGAAGAGATATTTGGGTCTGGACTTGGTGGTACACCCATGTAATCCCAGCACTTGAAAGGTTGAGGCAGGAGGATAACTGCAAGTTCCAGGTCATCCTAGGCTACATATTGAGTTCAAGGCTAGTCTGAACTATATAGCAAAATCTTGTCTCAAAAAACCAAAAAAACAAAAACAAAAACAAAAGCCAGGCATGGTAACACACACCTGTAATCCCAGCACTCAGGAGACTGAGGCAGGAGGATCATTGTAAGTTCAAGACCAGCCTGGGCTACAAAGTGAACTCAAGGCCAGACTGAATTGCATAGTGAGACCCTGTTTCAAAAGGACGAAACAAAATTTGTCATGATTTCAGCCTTATTAAATTTCTTAAGACTTGTTTTGTGGCCTAACACACGATCTGTCCTGGGAAATATTCCATGTGCATTTGAGAAGAATGTGTATTCTGTTTTGGGTGGAATGCTTTGTACGTGCCTGTTTGGTTCATTTGGTCCATAGTGCTAGAGTTACAGTCATGATGGGTCCGTGTGTCTCATTGCCAGGTGCCTCTGAACCACCAGTGGTACATGTATCATTGTCCTATCTGGTGGCATGGGACAGTTGCATTGGGTGGTAGAACCTGCCCAGTGGGACAGTCATACATACACCACCATGGTTCAAGTCACTGGGGACATGTTAAGTCGTCACTTTCCTTGTTGGTCTTTTGTCTAGTAGTTCTGTCTGTAACTGAAAGGTTATTGAAATCTGATAGTATTATTGTGTTATTATTTTTTCCTTTCAGTTCTTTTAATGTTTATTTTATATATTCGGGTACTCTGATATTAGATGCATATATAATTGCTGTATCTTCCTGGTGGATTAACCCTTTTATAATTATGTAATACCATTCTTTGTCTCCTGTGACCTTCATTCAGCTTTTGACCAAGTCTATTTTGTCTGCTACAAGTATGAACACCTTGGTCACTTTTGGTGACCATTTGCATGAACTATCTTTTTCTATCCTTTTATTTTACCTATTTGTGTCCTTACATCTAAGTTGAGTTATCAGTAGAAATATATAATTGCTTCTTGCTTTTTTATCCATTCAGCCACTGTGTCTTTTTGATTGGAGAGTTTAATCTATTTACATTTAAACTAATTACTCAAGAGTTTTACTGTGGGCATTTTGTTCATTGTTTTCTGTCTTTTAGCTGTTTCCTCTTACTGCCTTCATTTTTGTTTCATTGATTTTTGTCAACGTGCTTTGATTCCTTTCTGTTTCCTTGTGTATCTTCTACAGGTGGTTTCTTTTTGGTTATCAAAGGGCTTAAGTAAAATGTTGTAACAGTTTATTTAAGTTTATTTAATTTTTTTTTGGTACCGGGGAATTGAACTCATGACCTTGCGTTACCAGGCAAGCACTTGAACCACTGGGCTAAATCCCTGGCCCTGTAACAGTCTATTTTAAGATATTAATTTAACCAAATCATATACAAAGCTTTTATGTGTTCTCTTCCTTATGTTATTACTGTCACAAATTATATTTACTGGGTCAGGGATTCTGTGTTTATCTATATATTTAAATTTTTCTAGGAAACTCCCCCATGTTTGTCTTCATTTTTTTTAAGGACAGTTTCTCTGGGTATAGTAATCTTGGTTAGAAGTTACACTTTTAACGTATCTACTCTTTGCTGGCCTGCAAAGTTTTCTGTTAAGAAATATAATCTAACTCCCCTTTGAACTCCCTCCCCCTTTTTGTTCCTAATCTTTTTCTTTTTTATCTTGAAATCCCTCCATTCCTACATAAATACATATAAACCAACTTTTTTTTTTAAACTGAATTCCTATTTTCATAGATATACATCTTCCCTTTCTCTTGCTGTTTTTAAGATTCTGTCTGCCTTTTGACAGTTTGATTATAATGTATCTTAGTGTGAGCCCCTTGGGTTTATCTTGGTTGGAGTCCTTTGAGCCTCTTGAATTACAATGTCAGTTCCCTTCCTTAGCCTTGGGGAATACTCATTTGTTGTTTCTTTAAATCAGCTCTCTCCTTTTTATACTTTCTTCTCCTGGGACTCTCCTAATGCACTTATTGGCCCACTTCATGTGTTCTATAAATAAATGACTTAAGAGTTCTCAGAATTTCTTCATTCATTTTTC
>RJWT010001594.1:0-46748 GCA_004365215.1 Cuniculus paca
CAGATGTAGACAGTGAGTAAACAACAGGAAAGCCTATGTTCCAAGTAAACTTTATTTGTGAATATTGAGCTTTCAATTTCAAAAATTTTCATGTATCACCAAATGTTATTTTTAAATTTTTAATATTTTTATTAGTACCTGTTTGCAATACATTCATTGTGGGGAGTTGATGCAAGTACATAATACATATTAATTCTTTTTACTTCTCCTTCTTCTCCATCCTAAATATTGTCCTTATTTTGATTTCTTTTCCCCTAAACATTTAAAAATTTGAAAGGCCATATAAGAAGAAGTGAGCAGCTAGATTAGATCTACAAGTTGTAATTTTCTGACTTGAGTCAGACGAAATCAGGATTGGGTGAATGAAACATGCCAGTGATATTGAGTCCCCTGCAGAATGGATGATCAATTTTGTGTTTATTTTAATCTGTGATCTCTTTGTGTCTTTGTTTCCTTTAGTGAAGACTTACTATTCACTTAGTTGTCTTAGGAAAAAGATCCATGCTATTTTGTTGAAACATTAAAATAGGAAGAAAATGATGTGGAAAAAATGATCATGTAAATCCAGGTCCGTAAATATCGAATTTTGCACTATTTCTAGAATGATGAATAACACATACTTTTAAATAAATCAATGATGAAGGAATTATAGGGGTATAAACAGAATATTGTTGGACCATCGAAGGAGGGAAATAATTCTGCTTATGGAATTGGACTGGGTTTATTGAAGAAACTGGTAAGAAACAGTCTGGTAGGGATAACTGACATTAGATAGTTGTCATGGAAAAGACTAACACTGCAGAAGACAAGTATTTTAAAATACTTTTAGTATTTACAGTAATAACTAATAATGAAATATTACTTTTGTGGCATTCACAAACTTTTTAATAGTTAATAAATCAAGCAAAAGGGGTTTATAAAATAATTAGTTCTGAAGAAAATCACACCACCAAGGACACTAGGCACCAACTTTTTTCATGGGGTACAGCGCCATCTTTCTTGTCTCTCTCCCCCAGAAAAACTTTCCAAGGTTACTTCCTCTTATTGTAGCAAAAGTAACCTGAAGTAACCTGAAGTGAATGAAATCAGAAGCACTTGCTTCCACCATCAACACAACATGTAGAAAGTAATTGGAAGGCCAATTTCTATATTTTGACATTATGCAGAAATCATGCATGTGTAATTAAGTAAGAATTGATTTGGGATCATTTGCATAGTATAAAATGCCAAGGTTTATAAGATCAACAGCTAAAGATAAATTTTTCCCTCTTAATTTAAGAAACACGTAGCTTATTTTAAACTGACACTGTATCGGATCTTTGACTAAGTCAAATACTGTAAGCACACACATGGTCAAGACTTTGGGGGCAGCTTCTGCAGAAGGGAGCCAGAACTGACAAAGAAAAGGAGGATTGGGTTGTTTGCACAACAAAGAAAGCAGCAAACTTTTATGGATTTGCTGGGGGCGGGCTAAAAGTCCAGTAAGTGTCCACCAGCCAAGGGCTCAGTTTTAAAAGATGTCTGTATCTCCTGAGACTGGACCACCAGGTGTCACAGTTAACTTGTTTTTGGAATTGCTAAGTTCCTCTTGTACCTGGGGCCCTCATCTTGTGCAAACATTTCTGCCTAGTTTGGTTTGAGCTTTAAGGTTAGGGTTGAAGGAGGTTAGGTGCTCAGGTTGCTGCTGTGAGGAGCAGAGGGTGAGGGAAGAAAGATGGAGAGAGAAAGCAAAACACATAATAGCTCTGATGCTCAGTAAGACAAGTTAACCCTGTATTATAGTCTCGGATGAACAGCTTCAAGTGATCAACATGTCTATACGCAGAACTGGGTAACATCTGACCCAAGAATGAAGGGGGCAGACATAGCATGGCAACAGAGATGCCAAGTTTTATTCCATTTTAGTCATCTATCGGCTATCTATAGGCAGTTAACTATAGGCTGAAGAGGCAGTGTTTTTAGCAAGTGCATCCTTTATGCTTGTGTAAAGTAACCGAGGCAACTGTTAAACCATGCTTCAGAGGTGTTATTTACAGCAAAGCTACTGAGAAACTAACATTGTATTGCCCAGCTGTGTGATTTCCAAAATTAGTGATTTTTAAGTCTGCCAAGAACAAGAGAAGTTAGAAGGTTGGGCTGGGGATTTAGCTCAGTAGCAGAAGTGCTTACCTGGCAAGTGCCAGGTCCTGAGTTAGATCCCCAGTACGAAAAAAAAAAAAGGCTTATTTAGGTTTTCTTTCTTGGTAACAATTTTTTTTATTTTGCATAAGAATTTTGCTTTCGTGGTTTTCAGTCTCATATTCATCCTGCTGAAGAGGTAAAGTGCTATGATACAAAGGGCAATAGTGTACTGTGCCCAGTGGTCAATTCTGTTAACTCAGTCTTTGTCCCACTTTGGTGGTCCCTAACTGCTTCCAATCCACCCTTAACTTCACACATCACAGATAATTAACTGCAATTTTACTGTGTACCAACTGAGGCTCTTTTTTATTTGCACATGTCACTGCTGAATGGACTAGCTCATCTCATACGGTCCAAGTTCATAAGAGCCCGAGGTCAGAGGAAGGACCAGCTGCTCTCCTCTTTCCTGAACTACTTTTATCTGTCTGTAACTCCAGTTGCAAGCTTGCAACCCTAGATTCTGTGCACTTCTCAAAAATGGTGTGCTTTGGATGCCACCTAGAAGCATTAAAGAAACTTTTCAGCATCGTTCTCCTTATGCCTAAATTTCTAGGCCAACCAAATTTAGCAGGGGAAATACTGGAATTAAAAGGGGGAGGGAATGTGTATTATTTATTATACCATGAAAGCCCAAGTCTTTGCTTCTGAAGAGTTACAGACTACCATGCATTACATTACTGAAACTGAAACAGGGAGGACTAATCAAATACTATCTTAAGTTTGAAAAGCAAAAACAAAACAACCAGCTTGACCCCTTGTAGCCAACTCAGCCCCAGGGTGGTGAAATCTGCATTCAGTCCCAGGGCAAAACGGCCTTCTTAGCTGCAGTCGCAATCTGAGGACTGCATCGCCTCCAAACCTTCCATTAACACACACACGCACACGCACACTTCAGTTCCTCAGACTTCTTGCTACAACAAAACTGCATGCCAGGGGCCCATTTACAGAGAATTCACTTTGGCCTCAAAGAGCACCCTTAAATTGCACGCAACAAGGGTCAGAAAAGGGGGCCGAGTAATTCTCTGAGTATCTAAGAAAAACTAGATAGAAAAAGGACTGCTGGTAACCCTCTTTTTATTTCAGAGATGAGGATGAACCCAACTCAACCACCCACGCACAGAAAACGTCCACAGGCGGTGTCCCCCCACAGCCCCGCCCCAGCCCCGCCCACCACTGCGAGGTTCGCTCTCCGGGTCACGGGAAGGAAGCCCCGCTTCCGCCCTGAATCCAACGGGGAGGGCCGGCCGAGCCCCAGGGGCGGACCCGGAAGTGACGCAGGGACGCGCCTTCCATTTTGTGGACAGCGAGAGCCGCTTAGTGCGTCAGTTTTGGAAAGACGTAGACGAGTTGTGTTCTGGTCTGCGGGGAGGTAGACGGCTTTGTCGCAGACTACGGACCTCTCTGGGTCTCAGCCGCCAAAGATCCTGTCCGGTAGGTGAGTGGCTCACTTTGAGGGCAAGGCTCCTCGGATCGAGGCTTCTTCATGGCCGCTCAGGTCGCGAGCGGTGGGGGCTGCTCTCTTTGCGGAGGACGGCGTCTAATGAGCGCAGTTGATCGAGGTGGGCGCTGGGGCACGTCTCATTTTTGGTGTTGTTTGAGGGGTGTAGGTGGAAGGGCGGTCACGGTTTTTACGGAGGGCTCGCCCGCTCTTAACTTGCCAGGCTAATGTCATTACTCGGCCCTTCCTGTAGTGGGCCGGGCCCGCTCTGGCTTTGCTCGGGCGCCCTGCGGGCGTGCACGGGGACTCTGGCACGGCGGGACGGAGGGAAGGGGAGTGAGACGGGAGTAAGGCGCAAGTGCCTCTGCACCGCCGCTGACTCCGCAGTCGCCATTTTGTGGCGCGGGGGGCCCGCCTGCCGCTCTCTGCGCAGGCGCGGCGGGGGCCTCGCGAGATCCCGCTTCCGACTCCGGTGACCCTCCCGGCGGGCGGCGACTCGGTCTCGGCCGTGCGCCATTGGTTACTGTCACGGAGGGCGGGCCCAGCTCCGCCCGCGCTTCTCGGCCTTTCGGAACTGCGGCAGATGGGAGGGGGCGCGGGAGCCCCGGGGGTGGGGCGAGTGGGGGACAGTGCGGCTGCGCAGTTAGAGAAATGGCAGTGGGCGTTGCGGTTGGTGCAAGCTGTATGGGAGGGTAAGGTGTTGGGAACCGAGTTTTAATTGTGTTGGCAGGGCATCTGACCTCATTAAGAGCCATCGTTTGTAGTCTTATATGTAACATTATTAGGTAAATATTTTTATGCCATCCATGTATTTGATCGCCAGGCACAGTGTGCCATTCATTGGTATTGTCAATTGTATATTTCTAACAGGGCATACTAGCCGGAGGTCATGAGTGGCTGTCGAGTGTTCATCGGGAGATTAAATCCAGCGGCGAGGGAGAAAGACGTCGAAAGATTCTTCAAGGGTTATGGACGGATCAGGGATATTGATCTGAAAAGGGGGTTTGGTTTTGTGGTAAGTATTTAGAACTGGATGAGTTGTCTGTTAGATAGTGTGGAAAGCTGTTGAGCAGTATTTTTGGTATTACTGAGTCCCGCTTTTAAGTTTTGTTTTCAGAAAAGATTATGGAGTCTTGAGACTGAATTTTAATGATTAAAATAACTTAATGCCGGCTGGAATCCATTCCCCATCACCCCTTGATTAGGTATATCTGTATCTTGATGTTAAGATACTGCTCTTCCCATCTCGTCTTAGGTTTTTAGTGTACCTACTGTGTTGTGAAAACGCATGCTTGAAGCCCCAGTAAGCATCTTAAGCTCTATTTTAGGAATTTGAGGATCCGAGGGATGCGGATGATGCTGTGTATGAACTTGATGGAAAAGAACTTTGTAGTGAAAGGTGAGACACTTAATTTTATAATTGGCCCTAAAAATAGAGTAGGTCAGCTGGATTATTTTTCTAGGTACAATAGATCGTTGTGTAAAGCTTAAGTACATAATGGAGATTTTTCTTTTCCACAGGGTTACTATTGAACATGCTAGGGCTCGATCTCGAGGAGGAAGAGGTAGAGGACGCTACTCTGATCGTTTTAGTAGTCGCAGACCTCGAAATGATAGACGGTATGTAGCAAATGAATGATTTGAACAGTTGTTACTGCAAAGGCACTGTTTAAGGTTCAGGAACCATTTGCAGTAAACGATCCTGTTTCTGATAAGTAATTAGTTGTATAGAGTAACACAGGAACTGTTGGTGGAGGTCATTTGAATGACTAATACCCTCATTACGTGAACCTGTCTACAGTTGAATACAAATGCACATGTCACTGCACATAACACTGCATTTTTTCCATTGTGAATACTCATTTTCTTCCTCAGAAATGCTCCACCTGTAAGAACAGAAAATCGACTTATAGTTGAGAATTTATCCTCCAGAGTCAGCTGGCAGGTTTGTTGAAAATAGTTTTGAGTTATTTAAATGTGGCTTAAAATTTTTTAATGGGTTATTAATGTTTTATTAATATATTTTATTAAAAGTAGTTTTATATTTAATTAAATTAATGGATTTAATTGAATTATAATTTTAAATTTTAATTAAATGTAACTGGGGGATGTTTCAAATGTTTAATATTAGTGATCAAATGTAAATGTTTTGAGGATATTTTTTCATGTTCTTTAAAATCAATTTTAACCAAATATTAAACCCTTTATTTGCCAGCCTATCTGTGTCGTTGGCCTTATGACGAGGAGTGCCTGTGGGTTATCCTAATCGTTGTCTTGGTCACTCTTGGTTGGGCCTGGTTGACTTTGCCAGTCAGCTCCTACAGTGATCAATTGGCCACCTCTAGATCTGTGTTTGCCGGTCTAGACGTAATCGGTGCACTTACTTGAAGTGCCGGGTTGCAGCGATCCCAGAGCCTTGATAACGTGATCTGATCCCTAAGTTGAGAGCTGTCTTCTGTAACGCTTCCGAATAAGAGGTCCTGGTCGAAAGAGTTGAAAAGATACGAAATTAGTTGGTCGTTGGAATCCTGATGGCAGTAAAGTGTTCCTTGGTAACTGCACAAGAGTAGAACATGTCTGCATCGCCAGTAGTCTGCTAATAGGGAGGGCTGTGCGATGAAAGGCTTCCATCGATTGGGTAGTATCCATCAAGTGGGTGGCGAAGAGCCAGTCGGGCATTTGTCATGAAGGTTTCTCCGACCGATTAATGGTTTGCTGCTTGACTAGCCTAGGGAAATATTAATAAAGGTAACGTAAAATTTTTTAATGACATCTGGGGCACAAAATAACTGGTGTCTTGTAAATGTTCTGTTTTTTAAATATAAATCTTCTACTTTAGTCCTTTAAAAATATGTACTGTTTCTTTTTGTTTTGTTTTTTGTTCGTTTGTTTTTTTTCTTTGTACTGAGCTCAGTATAGACTAATACTACTTTAATGTTAAAAGTCTATTTCCTCTAGCATTTTGCTTAAAAGCAATATGCTATTTGCTTATTTCGTGCCCTGACATAATTTTGATTTCTGATAGAATACAAGTGTGGTATATGCCATGTTTGTACTTTATCTAACAACTTCTCTTTCAGTAGTCTTGTTTTTATACCTTGTGATTGTTTGTGTGTCACCTTTTCCTCTTCCCTGCTTGACACAATTGTCTTGTGTTAAGGATCTCAAAGATTTCATGAGACAAGCTGGGGAAGTAACCTTTGCGGATGCACATCGACCTAAATTAAATGAAGGGTGAGTGTACTGGAAGTTGTGAAAAACTTATGAGATAGGCTGAACATTTTACTGCAGCCATTTTGAGCAGTAACATTTGCAGATGGTTGACTATAGGGGTTCTTCATCAAGGACCGTTTTGCTCCCCTGAGGACATCTGGCACAGTGTGTACAGATTGGTTTTCTTCTCAAACGATTGTTGGTTACTGCTGGCACCTCGTGGGTAGAGGCCCAGGTGTTCTGTTAAATATCCTCACAATGAGTTGTGTGGCTCAAAATTTCAGCTGTGTCAGAATCTTGCTGTGTTATGTTGTACACTGAAAATAAGATTTAAAATAGCAGTAGCAAAATGACCAGAGCACCAACTTTCTAATAGAGCCTGCTATGTACAGTGTGTGAGGTCATGGGATATATGTGCTTTTAAAAATGACTGTTTTTATTTTAGGGTGGTTGAGTTTGCCTCTTATGGTGACTTAAAGAATGCTATTGAAAAACTTTCTGGAAAGGAAATAAATGGGAGAAAAATTAAATTAATCGAAGGCAGCAAAAGGCACAGGTATCTCATGCATTTTGAAGTCAGAAGTTTTATTTAATGGACTTACATGGCCTGTTACATAGGCTGACATTTTTTTTTTCCCCCTTTTCGTTTTCTTTTATTCACCTTTTTTTGTAGTAGGTCAAGAAGCAGGTCTCGATCACGAACCAGGAGTTCCTCTAGGTCTCGTAGCCGATCTCGTTCCCGTAGTCGCAAGTCTTACAGCCGGTCAAGGAGCCGGAGCCGGAGCCGGAGCAAGTCCCGTTCTGGTAGTAGGTCTCCTGTGCCTGAGAAGAGCCAGAAACGTGGTTCTTCAAGTAGATCTAAGTCTCCAGCATCTGTGGATCGCCAGAGGTCCCGATCCAGGTCCAGGTCCAGATCAGTTGACAGTGGCAATTAAACTGTAAATAACTTGCCCTAGGGGCCTTTTTTAAAAAAACAAAAACAAATTCCCAAACCATACTTGCTAAAAATTCTGGTAAGTATGTGCTTTTCTGTGGGGGTGGGGTTTGGGAGGGGGGTTGGGTTGGGCTGGATATCTTTGTAGATGTGGACCACCAAGGGGTTGTTGAAACTAATTGTATTAAATGTCTTTTGATAAGCCTTCTGCTCACATTTTTGTGAATGTCTGAAGTATATAGTTTGTGTATATTGACAGAGCTCTTTTATAACTAAAGCAAATTTAATTTTTTTGTACTAGAAAAAGTTTTGAACATTTTCGTTCTTGGTTATTCAAATATGTTAAGAATTAGTTTAATGCTTTAATTAAACTAATTGATAGCTTTGGACACCTAAAAGAGCTCTAAGTTTGCTTGTATATAAAGGCTTAATTTGAGTTTTTCTTGTTAGGGTTAAGGGTGTCCTCCTACCCACTCATTAACAGTTGCAGGACAGACACATAAAGCAGCTGTTTGTCATTGATAATAAAATATTACAAAATTGCTTTTTTGTCTGTTTGAAGAAGTCCTGTATACTGTTATTCCCATTTCCTTCTACATGTTTAAAACACAACAAATGTGTAATCCTGGGATTACAGTTTTGACATTTCCAGGTTACTTGAAGAGGCTGAGAAGTCAGTGAACATTTCGAAAACAGTGATGTCTGAGTTGTCTGACAGTTGACCTTGTGTGCATGTTCTTCGCACGTGTTCCCTTGTCATCTGACTTTATCATACTGGCGTCAAGTTACTGAAAGAACCAAAAGGCCAGTGTGGGAAGCAGGTTACAAAGTCTGTTTCTTTCTGGCCTGTTATAGTACAGTTTGGGTAGTCTTGAGTTGATAAAAAGATCAACTAACACCAGAAGCTTAAGCAATTTCCATGCTGTTGCTTTTGGTTCTTAGATGTAAATGTGAAAGTATATTTAGGGGAAAGCCACAGTACAAGCTGCTTAAGGTCTGTATCCATCTTCATTAAGATTTAGAGCTCTTATCCGTGTCTTCAAACTCTGCCCTGTAAGTGTGGGAAATGAACTTTATTCTAGGAACCACAAAGACCTCTCTTTGTCCTTTGTGTAGGGAGTGAGGCTAGTTAAATACTTAGTAAGATCTGTTTAACATCAAACTACTTGTTTTTAAGTGCTTACCTGTATATTAATGGAATCTTTATGATAGCTACCATATTACAGAAGGGAATTCAGGGACTTTGAAAAAGACAGTTAAGGGATGGAATATTAGAGTCTCAGAAGTCTGGCTTTAGGGACCCTAGAACTGTATAGTACTATCTCCTGCTCTAGCTTTTTCAGGAAGATGGAATTAGAAAAATTTAGCTTTTGGCTTCCCCATAGTGGTGTGGGGGTCAGAATGGCAATCCGTTTGGGGAGTAGGTTAGATAGTCTTATTTGAAGGGCCTTTTCCTACAAGACTAGAGCTTGTACCATGAAATAATACAGATCCTTTTAATGGACTGAATTTAATGAGTTTGTGGTATACTTGGTTTTATTTACTTGAGGGAACTTGGTTTATTGAATAGCAGAAGCTAGAGTTTTCATTTGTAATCTTTAGTGGTTGTGAAACTTAGTCTGAAGTGTGTCAAGGCAGTTCTGTCCCCCTTCCCAACTCTTCAGGTGTATTCAGGGCAGTATGTAATTTGAATTCTATAGTTTTTTCATTCTTTTTTTTCCCATCTTTACCCTTAAATTAGTAGTCAGAGGCTTACTGCTTTTTACAAGTGTTTTACAGATGGTTGTGAGGGAGTAAAATTTACTTTGAAAAAACCAATAGAAATAAGAGTTCCAAAATGGTAATCAGTTTGAATTAAGAAGCTCATTACTTAGATCCAGAATTTGAGAAGTCATGAGCAGTGTGGATGTGATTATTAAGGAGAATTTTAGAATCAGTCTGTTGGACACATGATGTGGCCTTTGTTTTCTGTTCATATTTCTTTCATCTAGTTCTGTTAAGGGCTGTTTGATACATCTCAAGTCCATCTTTAACCTTGGTCTAAAGCTAGACAAACTTGTTACTACTTTACCTTGTAGGTAACCATGTCTAACCAGAGGTCTTTTGGCTATTAGAGAAGAAAATTTGAATAGATAATTCTCCTAGGGATATAATACATAAAAATGCTAAGATAATAGCCCTGTTAGTGACCCCACTGGTGATATTTTGATTTGAGAGGTTCTCTATGTAGTTCAGACTGGCCTTGAATTTGGAATAGTCCTCTTGCCTCATCTTCCAGCATGCTGGAATTACAGGCATGTGCCACTATAACTGAGTTGGTTGGTTGGTTGTTTTTTTGGTATTTTGAGATGTTTACTATGTAGTTAAGGCTGGCCTTGAATTCACTGTGTAGCTCAGACCTTTTGAGTGATCCTCCTGCCACAGCACTGTGCTGGGATTACAGGTATGTTTTGTCCAGCTCACTTGGTGATTCTTGACCTAGTGTTGGAGTACTTGTTATTCCTGTACACTTCCCAGACTTGTTAGCTAGTGAAACTGATCTGTAGTTTCACTTGTATCTTGTAATGGTTATAGGAAATCCACAAGTATCTAGGCATGGTCAGCAGCACACAAATGTTTAATATTAATGACTTATTCTTTCAATGCTTATCTGTGAGTAGTGTGTAAGATGTTTCATAGAAAAAGTTTGAAATTTAAGTTTTCCATTTGAATTGGAAAACTACTCTTTGTTAATAATTTGTAGTAGTTCCCCAAGTTTTTGGGTATATGATACTACTGATACATGATACGATCAATGAAATTGTTAGTGTGTGTTTTCTTGGCCTTATTTCTTTTCTGTATGTCTGGTACTCAGAAATCTTTCAGCAGAGCTGAGAGTAGCTGTTTTGTGTCTTGTTCAGTTGCCTTTGCATTTTGTGTCTCCTTTTGCATAATTGACGTTACTTGGCTTGAGTTCTCAGGAACTTCAAATGATGTCACTGGGAATAGAATAGGATATGGGCTATTTTTAAATTGGAACATCTGTAGTCTGCTAATTTTTCTTTTGGGTTACAAAACTTTGGTGTTTAGGAACTTGATTAATGGATGGAACACCCATTTATTGATTCTTTCAGAAATTGAGTGACTTCTATAAGCTTTACAAGGCATTTTTCTAGAGATCTGGGGCAAAAAGCAGATTTAGTTTTTGCCTCCTTAAGAGTTTATTAGTCACTGAGCAAGTCTCTTATTTTTCAAACAAGTACCCAATCCTGAACTGGGGGGATTGATTAGTGAGGCTTTCTGCATAGATACTACTGTCCAGACCCAAACTTGATGATTCTGCTGATTTGCTGAAAGTAAAGGTTTTCTGGAAGTGCCAGAGAAAGACTCAGAAGCCTGTTGTTCTTTTCTGTTTTGGTGCTCTGTTGTTTACATACTGGTTTATTGACTTGCCATCTGTCTGGAATTCACGCCATTGAGGAAAGGGCTAGGTTTGGGGGTGCTCCTCTTTGTGGATGCCATTTTCCAGTGTCCTTGGAGTTGCTTCTTCAGTTGCAGCAGCTTTGTAGGTCACTTTTGTTTTGTCTGTAAAGGTAAAAAGGGTTAATGGTTTGGAGAGAAAAGAGTAATACAGAATTTATCTGCAAAATACAGGGACTCCAGACTATTCATAGGGTGTGCTGTGTATTTTGCATTTCTTTTACTACTCCTGCCATGCTTCTGGAGGAAGATGTGCTTTCCCTTCAGTTTTTCTAATGGTAGCACTAACAACAGAATACTTAAAAGTTGGAATACTGAGTTTTCATCACTCCACCTGCAACTTGTTTGTACATACAACATTAAAGAGTGAGGGAGGTAGGTTTATATAAGTGACGATGGCTTGCATTCTGCAATTAGGGACTGGGCAGGGAAGAAAGAACTGTAGGGAAGCCTGGGTGGAGAAGGTGAGCTTTCCCATCCCTGTACGAAGGTACAGGAGATAAGATGAGCTAGAAAACTTCTGTGACAGCCTGCTTATCTAGAAGCGTTGCCTGGTGCCATTAGTTCCAAAGAGATAAATTAGAATTTTGCTGCTGAGGTCTTTGGCTGAGCGAACTGTTAATGAATTTCTTTTTAGGGCTTAAGAGCTAAAGGTCTATAAAGTATTGTCCCTTGGAGGGCATTTTAGACCTTTTGGGGATAAAACTTTAAACCTCAAACCTGACTTGTCTAGACTCTGTGTGTGTGTGTGTGTGTGTGTGTGTGTGTGTGTGTTTTAAACTGAGGGTGAATCCTGTTTGGCAACATTAGGTTCTTTTCCACAAACAACATTGTATTTTCTGAACCAAGATTTGTAAAATGGTTCTAGAGTTCAGTCAGCCCTTTTATTTCTTTTTGTTTGCTTGATTAGGTAAGAATGCAGCTTAAGTTAATTGCAGAAGGGGAGAAAATCTGCATTTGCTTAGTTTGGTAATAATGACTTTGACCTAGAAAAGTTGTGTATTTGTGTAGGCCGTAAGTAACAATCACGAGGCTAGGCTAAGTGAGCTTAAATAGTCCTAAAAGTCATGGGGAATTGTAGGAGGAACTGTGTAAGTGATTAGGAAGAATAGTCTGATGATAGGGTTATACTTAGAAATGTTAAAAAAAAAAAAAAAAAAAGCAAGGTTGAATTTTTGAAAAAAGGACATCTGTGCCAGTCAGTGGCACATACCTACAACCTCAGCTTCCTGGCGGCTGAATGAAGCATGCAGATAGTAAATTTAGGCTCAGCTTCGGCAACTTAACTTAGTGAGACCATCTCCCCCCGCCAAAAAAACCCTGGGAATGTGATGCAGTGCTCCCTGGCTTCAGTTTCTACTACAGAAAACCAAACTTGGGATTACAGTACACTTTGAAGGAGGGATATTCTGGGTTTTCTTGAGGTTTGATTATATTGGAGGAAAATTACATGAGGAAAGTGGTGCCATGTTAAGCAGCAATAAAATACAAATCAAGCTTATGATAATTACTGTTAGAAAGCATGCATTTGAATTGTGTAACCAGAGTTAAATCCTTTTGGATTCTGGATTACATAGGACTGCATTACTTTCAAAGATATTTCTGTGGGTATCCGTGGTGCCAGGACTTGAACCTGATTCCAGATCAGGGGAAAGATGCTTCCTGAGCTCTGTCACACAAGTAATAGTTTAGAACTGTCTTGTGCCTGGAAAGTTCTGCCCTGTTTCTTCATGTAATGAAACAGTCTCCCCACCAGCCCAGATCCCCTGAGAGAAACTCTGCCCATAGTTTGATACCCCCACCCCACCAGATAGAAGTCAGAAGTGGAGGGCAGTTAGTGGAGGTAGCCTTGGCTCTTTATTTCTTCCATACTTCTTGGTGCTACGCTACTTGGTTCTTAGGGACATGATGAGAGTTAAAGCCCCATCTGTAAAGTCCTGCTAGAAACTGGCTTATTGGCAAACTCAGGTCCAGTACGGGATCAGAATTTGAAGGGGGATGATGCAGTCAGTACTTACCTTTGGAAGGCCTGATTTTCTCATAGCACCGAAAGATGATGATGAAGAGAAATCCTTCTGCAAGTTGGAAAATCAGGTAGAGGAGAGGAAAGAAAAAAAGTGGCCCAATGACTTCAGGCCTAAAGATCACGTTGAGGATGGTAGAACAGAGTTGCACATTTTGAAATCCAGTCTCCATGCTGACAGTGCGTCTGCACCTGTGTAGGTTCAAATACACAGCATACTTACAGAAGGGACCTGAGAAAGGGACTCTACTTGGCTTTCCCCCTACCCAGATATTTCAGGGCTCAATGAAACCCAACATGTAACAAAGGAAGGGATCAGACTGTAGAGGGCATAAGGATTCAAGAAGCAATGTTGGTTGATCTATCATGTTACACTAATCCAACCCTGTGGAAGATGGTGACTGTAATGTTCAGAAAGTTTGTATGAGGTTTTGAGTAGTTAAGTTTGATTTCATAGAATTTTTTTTGCCAGATTGAAATTTGGAGTTAATGTCTGGCTGGTAAGGGCTGAAAGATGTGAACTAGTATCATCCATTGGCTTGTTAGGTTGGGCCCATAGAACAGGTGGTTTTTAATAAGACAGCAGAAGATAGTTGAAATGCCCGGGACATCCTCTTCACAAGTTTCTGGCTTAAACATGACTCAGACTTTTGACAGAAGACCAAATTTGATTCAGCTCCATTGTCTTTGGAAGATGTTTTCCTAATTTTGTTGTTTTATGAGTTGTAAGAGTAAGATAGTTACATTTAGTGGATATACATTTAGTTTATAGAATTCCAAGCGTACTAAATAATTGTCTTAGA
Source organism: Cuniculus paca (assembly GCA_004365215.1). Classification (NCBI taxonomy): domain Eukaryota; kingdom Metazoa; phylum Chordata; class Mammalia; order Rodentia; family Cuniculidae; genus Cuniculus; species Cuniculus paca. Next base: position 14,052 of record RJWT010001594.1, read on the forward strand.
ACTGACAAGATGTTATCCTGTACTAGTGAAAACTGACATTTTGTGGTCATGGACAGCCTTTGACTCTGAAGTATTACATCTGTAGTATTTGTGCTTCATTAAATTAGTGTGGCTTTGCCTGGGTGTGGTGGCACATGCCTGTAATCCCTGCGCTTGGGAGGCTGAAGCCAGAGAATCTCTGAGTTTGAGGCCAGCCTGGGCTACATAGTGAGCCCTTGTCTCAAAACCAAAAATTAGCATAGCTTTAAAAATGAGTATTTTTTAAACTGTATTTTGAAATTACATTTTATTGGAGAGTGCTACTGATAGACCCTTGGGTAAGCATTTGCTAGGGCTGAAAAGCAGGTAAGTTTCTGTATTAGTGTAGATTATGTACTTGAAGTTCCCACGCTGTGCCCTCAGATTGTTTCTGTATAGTAACTGAGTTGAATTGGACTATAGCTGAGTGTTTTGGGTTGGGGAGCCACTTAGAGCTGTCACCCATGGGTGTCCTTGTCAGGACTAAAGGCTAGGTAGAAGAGGAAAAGTGGGAAAGGAAGAGAGGAGTATTAGCAATTGCGCGAAGCTACGTCAGTGCCTTGAACTTCAGGGGATTGGGTAAGAGATGGAGTCTAGACTTGAACGATAAGGGATTTTGTCAGCCTCTTGTGGTTTGGAACTCTTAACCCATTGGTTCCTTGTTCACTTGGTGCCTTTGAGCATATTCTTAGGGAAATGTTTTGCCCAGATCTCAGGATTCTAACTTCTGTCTTCCCTGAAAGATGAGGGTAAGATTGAGGCTATGGGACAGTGGTACCTAAAATAATACTTACTGTGCATTGAGGCAGAAGAGGGCAGAGAGAATGTAACCTAACACAAAGCCAACGAGCGGCATCAGGGAGGAGGTGGCCAGCAGGTGTGGCGTCATGACAAACATGATGCTCTTGCCCACGTTGATGACAGAGAGCACTGTGATAGCCACAGTGAGAAGGAGAACAGTGATCATTCCTCCCTGGACGTGACCCAAAAAAAGCAATTAGGGTGACAGGGAAAGGGTGGGATCAGGAAGTGGCAGATGTTTTTTTGGACCTGGGTCCTTCTTACTGAGCTACATCCCACCCTCCCCAGCCTTGCTGTGTTCTATTTTTTTGAGTGCCCTAACTTGCTCACGCTGAGCTCAAGTACGGGATCGTCCTATCTCCTGAATATTGAGATTTCAGGCATGTGTAACCACGCCCAGCTATAAAACATTTAGTAGAACATTAGTACATGAAGTGGAAGGGACTGTGAGAAATCTTTTTTTAAAAAAGTTTCTTAGGACAGAAGGGATTAACTTGACTAAAACCAAGCACAGCTGCTTTGACACATGATTGGATAGCAGGTTATCAGCAAAGTGCTCTAATTCTCAGGGGATGAGATTCAGGTCTCCTGCAATGTTGAAACAATGAATTAAAAAAGTTTCAGAGTCAGGCTGGGCATATATCCCCCTGGTGCAGAGCTTGCCTACTTGTGTTAGGCCTTTGGTTCAATAGCACTACTGAATGTTGGGCATAAGTATACTGTCTCCCTGTCTCATCCTTCCTGCCAAGTTTGCCCTTCATGCTCTGTGAACGCTTAACATTTTCTCCAAACTTAAGTAAATCCTATCCTTCATGGACTGGCTCAAGCCCATCCCCTCCAAGAAGTCACCTTGACCACCTCAGTCCTCAGTAATACTTTTTTTTTTCTTTTTGTGGCAGGGTGTCGCTGTATAGTTTAGGCTGCCCCTGAACTCACTGTGTAGCCCAGGCTGGCCTTGAACTCACAGCAGTCCTCCTGCCTCAGCCTCCTGAGTACTGGGATAACAGGCATGAGCCAGCACACACCCAGCAGTCCTCAGTAATCTTACCTTACATTCTGCCAATACCTATTTGTACATAGTTGTTGGGTCTTACTTCTGTGTTGCTTCACTTTCTGCAAATACCTCTGAGGACAGTGCATCCTCACAGTATATGGCATAATTCTAGCATCTAGTAGGAGTTAATTACAACTGTATTGTTAAAATATTACATCTTAGAGTTATGTGTGGTGTTTTTACTCCCCCTCCCAACCTTAAAACTATTCTCAGGCACTTAATCATGAAGTAGTGGGTACACCAGGAGTAGGTTTTTTTATTTAAATATATAAAGGAACATGCACATACAAAAAAAAATTATGATTTGGATGGGTGTCCTGCAAAGGTCCATGGGAGTTGGTTTCCAGGGTGGCATTACTGGGAAGTATAGTGTACCTGTAGGTGATGGAGCCTGAGATGGGGAAGGTTCTTAGGTCTGTAGGGGCAGGCCCTCAAGGTGATTGTGGAAACAGCCACCACAACCACTTGCTTTACCATGTGCTTCTGTTGCAACGCACCCCTCTTGCTGTGGCTCAGCCAGTGGGGGCCCAACCAGGGTGAGCCTCTGCATAAGTAGCCTTGATAAGCAGTGCTCTTGCTCCCTGCCTACGCTGCTTTCAAAGGTAGGGTCCCCATTCTCTTACCTTTTTGATATAGGGTACATATTGTGGCCGTTTGGATTTGAGGAAGATCCCTATGGTGCAAGGAATGAGAACCATGACCAATGATATCACGATGCCTCCGTAGGGCACCTTGTCCTTCAGGTCCCCTTCGTATATCCCTCTGGAGTAGACGAACAGGAGGAGAGGCATCATGCCCAGGGCACAGAAGGTGGAGCAGGTGGTCATCACAATGCTGGGTAGGGTACATGGGAAGAGGGGAAACAGCCCATTAATAGACTTGCATTGAATTCCTGTTATGTGCTGGGCACTGTGGTAAGTGCTTTCAGACTGCTTCATTTTCTTAACTAAGTGCACTGTCTCTTTTCTGCTTATAAGAAAACGGGACTAGGAAACTTGTGACTTGACCTGAATCACACGAGTAATGTGACCAAGTCCCTGTGTGCTTCATTGAAGGAGCCATTCTGATCTCTGTAACAGAACTCTTTTTACTTTGCCAGCCATGTATGCACAATTCGTTTTGAATAAAGTTAACCTGTGTGGCCTCCTCCCCTTGACTGTATCTCTTTAAGTTCGTGGAATAGCACCTGCCACAGAGTTGCTAAATGTCTTAGCTCCCAGGCAATAGCTGGCTGTAGTAGCTTTGCCCAGCTGAGGAAAAGGTGAATGTACCAAGCACCTTTTACCTTGTGGTTAACAGTGACAGAGCACTAGTCTTGGGGAATAGGTGACAGTACAGTTAGGTAGAAGCTAAAAATCAGCAGTTAACAGATCGTGATTAGCAACTGATTCAAGCAATAGCCAAGTAGTAGAAACTAACTGGCTGGTTATAATGGTGAAGTAGAGGCAACAGGTACTCAGATTTAAAAATGGCATAATTTTATAGATGCAGAACAGACTCAAATTCAGTATTCTTAGATGTTAAAAATTGAGCATATTAGCAACAATAACTGCAAATTGTGAAGAGGATCTCAAAAAATCTATAGCAGATATTAAGCTGATGAAAAACTAGAAGGATTTCCTATAAAAAAGAAAGCAACAGTACCTATTACCACCTTTTGTACTCACTAGGCCATTAATAGCCCAGCGAAACAAATTGAAAAGGTAAAGGTCCCAGCACTCTGGGAGACTGAGGCAGGAGATGGGGAGGGCAGTAGGAAGGCGGGTGTAGTCAACAAAGTACAGAAATGAGAAAACTAGGTTTTTTGCCAATGATAACAGTTGTCCAGAGAAGAAAATTTGCATTATAATTAGCAAATAATAGAATACAGGAAGTTCTAAATATATTACTGGTATAAAACAATTGCAAATTGATAAGCTAGGAATTAACATGATTCTTTTAAAAAACCATTTATAATCACAAAGTATAAAATACATGAAAATTTTTATTTTTTGGTTTGTCTTTTGAGATAGTACTACGTTGCTTAGGTTGGTCTTAAACTTGTTCCAAGTGATCCTTCTGCCTCTGCCTTCCCAGTTGCCAGGACTATAGGCATGTATCACTGCCTGATTGAGAAACAGGATCTTTACTGAAGAAATTGAGACTTGATAGGTGAGTATAAAAGGCCTAAGTAATAGAAAAGCTGTACTACATGGATGGGATGACCCCAAGTCCTAAAGATCTTTACATTTTGACAGTGAAGCAAATTTACTTAAAGTTTCAGAATTCTTAAATTTATTATTTCTTTCGGTACTGGGGATTGAACTCGTGACCTCACGCTTGCCCGGCAGGTGCTTGAACTAAACTCCCAGCCCTAGATTTTGACTTTTTATTTCTTTCTTTCTTTTTTTTTTTTTTGTGGCACTGGGGTTTGAACTCGTGACCTCGTGCTTTCCAGGCAAGTGCTTATGCCACTGAGCTAAATCTCTGGCCCTTGTCTTTTTGAGACAGGGTCTCACTATGCCATTCAGACTGGCCTTGAGCTCACTTTATAGCCTAGGCTCGTCTCGAACTTGGAATGATCCTCCTGACTCAGCCTCCCAAGTGCTGGGATTATAGGCATGCACCACCAGGCCCATCTATTTCTCACTTTTTTAGAGATACTGTAGTTTCACTATATAGTTTGGGCTGGCCTTTAATCTATCCCAGGCTGACTTTGAACTCTCAGTGATCTTCCTGCCTCAGCTTCCTGAGTGCTGGGATTTACAGGCATGCTTCACCACTCTTAGCTCAGATTTTTTTTATAGACTGGAAAACTGATCCTAAAATTTAAGTGGAAGAGTAGAAGCTAAGAATAGTTAACATAATTTTCAAAAAGAATATGGTAGAATATGGTAGAATATGACCTTCAGAGTCATTGTAAGAAAATGTTCTGCTTCAAGGGGGGTCACCCAGACCAGTAAGAAAGATCCAGACACAGACTTGTACATACTTGATTTATGAGAGAGGTAGGATTGCAAATCATTGAAAAAGCCAAGGTGGCGCTGAAAATTTTACTCTCATAAGATCACAGCATACGTAAAAATCAGTTCTACACTGACAGGAAGTAGGTGAAAAGCAAGAATTTAAAACTTTTCAAAGAAAATATAAGGAGTATCTTTGTAATGCTTCAGATAGGGATTTTTTCTTTTTTTTTTTTTTTTTCTGTTTGGTACTGGGGATCAGACTCCTAGACCTCATGCTTGTCAGGCAGGCACTGTGCCTCTGAGCTATATCCCTGGTCCCATATACAGATTTCTTAAACCCCAAACCATAAATTTTGAGGAAAAGTTTGGTGAATTTTGACTACGTTAAAACACTATAAGATACTACTATCAAAGGGCAAAGACAGGATCTAAACTGTGATAGATTGTTGCAACATTTGTAAGAACTTCACAAGTTAGCAAGAAACTACTCCCAAAACCCATGGAAAAACCAAAAATAACATTTTCAGGAGAGGGTACTTAAATGGCCAATAAACTTAAAAGGTACCAGGCCTACTATGGAATGAAACTTAAAAACCCTTGTGATCCATTTTCAAACTACTCAGTTGGCAAAGATTTTAAAAGTCCGACAACTTTAAATACAAAGAAAAAGCGGGACTCATCTGTATGCATGTCCAGGAAGTGAGGTGGGGCAGCCGCTTTGAGGACATGTTTGCTGAAGGCATATGAATGCCATCACCCAGTACTGCTTTTACCAAGGAAGCTGTCACCTGAGCAGGGGGCCTTCCACAAAACTCCGTAGAGGTGGGGCATGAGGTCACAGCTGTGTGGACCCACAACAGGTGAATACAAGCGAACTATACAGCAGTCAAAGCAAGCTGTCAAATGGTATGAATGGGTAGTTAAATTTTCAAAACGAAATACAGCTTTTTATGCCAATAGTTGAAGACGATGCCTAAAAATGCTGAACTCCAAATCCCAGGCAGTGTTCCCTTTGGGGTGTAGTAGAGGGGAATGAGGTCAGGCAGGGACCTACAGATTTCAGTAATAGCTATTGATCTCTGTAGGAAAACTATTTGCAACTTGTATTTGTTTTGCTGTCCCACAGCAGAGCAATCATGCTTACTTTGGCCTGGTGTGTTCGGAGCTTTGGAGTTTGCTCTAGGACTTGGTGTGCCCAGCCCTCTTGCGTATATGGGAACCATGTTCCCGACCCACACACAGGTTCTGGGGACTGCTCAGCGGCGTTCATCCCCTGAACCTGTGGTATCTGTGACTGGTGTGAGTCTTAGTTTTCTCTGAGAAACAAGGAATGGGACATGACAAGCTTCATGCTCCCAAGATTGGAACCATGGCGACATTGTGGGCATGCCTGCCTTTTGGGGAAAACAGTACATTTGGTTTTTTTATTTTGCTTTCCGTATGGATGCCGCTTTCATACCATATTTGGGGGATGGGTTTTAAGCCCCATCAATGGAGAGATTGGAGACCGAAGCTGAGGGAGCCACCAGTCACTGTGGTGAAGTGGAGTATCTGGGAGCCTTAATGGCTGCCATCCTGTCTTCGCTTTAGTCTTCTTCATGGTGGGGGGACCTGGGGGAATCTGAGTTGTGTTCAAGCCACCTTTCACCACAGCCGCTGGCTGTGGTCTCCTGTGGGCCGATTGGGTTGGGATGTGGATAAACTTGGGTGTTCAGTTCCCACTGGCACTTTCTCCTCTGTTCCCAACCTGCCAAGTCCACTCAGCTTGGAGGGTACTTCACACCACTTAACAGATGGATGCTTAGAGGGACCCACTGTTGACCTCTGGTGACGGGCTGCCTCGACTCACTGCAGCAGGAGGCAGAATAACCAAGGGGGAGAGCTGAGCTGGCTCCAAGCGTGACTGCCCCACAAATTTGGAGTAGCGTTTTGCAGGTTTCTGAACTTCTGCTTCCGCGTGTGAAAAGGAACCAGTATCTTCCTGGTGCCTCCCGACTCTGAGACACGGTAGGAGACCTCTCAAATGACCTTGGAGCCACACCTGGCTCTTAGGCTCACAGTGCTTGATTTGCACAATTCTTCAAATTCGAGTGAGTTACTGATGCTTAAAAATGTTGAGATTTCACATAAGAATGGAGATTCTGCCTTCTGGAAAGCAGGAAGCGGCTTCCGTGGAATACCCACGTCTGTCCTCAGAAGAACTTGGAGTTTTGAGGCTGACAGGCAGCCTTCGGGCACCTTGCTTACACTGGCTCTGAAGATACTCGAGTCAAGGTACAGGTTTTGGAGCCATCCAGACCTGAGCAAAGGGATTAGACTCGCTAAAACTCAGTTCCCCAGGGTGCTGAGGGCCACGTGTAGGTTATCCAGGTAAAGTGGTCAGCACAGGTGGTTACGATCACTGTTACTATTACACACGTGACAAGCGGTCCCAGGTGAACTCGGAATGGAATTTGAAGTCTTCGCAGCACATAATAATGGCAATTCTTGCTCCTCCCGTGGGTTTAATGTGCCTGGGAGGTTGGTTTGCCCAGAGGGGGTTTTACGACGGAAGGCAGCTGTCCCAGCAGTGTTCTCTCCCGTGGGGTCTAGGAAGAAATGACAGACCCCAGGTTCCTGGACCGGAGGCTACGCATGTTCTCGAGTCATAGAGGGCTGGCCCATAGGGGACCTTGAGCTGTGGTAGTGCCGCACTGCTGGCACTGTGGGACACCTAGCTGAAGTGAAAAGCTCGCCCATCATTCTCCACATTTGCCTCCCTGCTCTGCCGCATCTACAGACGCGTGACCCCTGCAGGCCTCCCATCCCTGGCCCGTTTCTGTTTCCCGTCTACCACAGAACTGGCTGCAGTCTACGTTCTTTGGGGTGCGAGGCTGCACAAGCGTTGTCCGTAGGCCAGATCAAAGACCACTGACTTGCTCTGCAGCAGGAGGTATTTGAATTGGGTGGAGGGAAGAGGTTCCTCACAGTCAGGGTGTTAAACATTGGAATCTCTTTTGACCCTGTCTCCCCCTTGACTTCCTCTGAGTGCTGAGTCATGTGAGCAAAGCCCAGCGCTTCTCAGACAGTAGGTCCTGGCCCCCAGTGCTCATTCCCGGACTTTTCACTTAAACGTTTGCCTAACGGCTGTGGATCCTGGGTTATATCTAGCACTGCAAAAGGAAAAAAAATCGCCCCAGTGTCACTGCCTCATCCAGGTACTTCTTTACTTGGTTAATTTTCTCAGTAAACTTCAGCCATGGCTGGGTCCCCCCAGACACAAGCAGATGGACTCTGGATTCACTGCTTATCTGGGTTGAATAAGTCTCCACTGAGAACTGACCCAGAGGGAACTGGCTGGAGACAGGCTCAGACAAAAGTGAGGGCTTCTGCTAGTAAGTTCCCTTAAGGCCTCACACAGGCTGCTGCTGCAGGTGTGAGTCTCCCCCCCTCACCTCCCAGTAGGCATTCAAGGCTGTTCCCTTGAAGGGATAGGGGTTCCACCAGCCCCCGTTTCCAGGCTGTCCAGAGAGAGCCCTGCTGAATTTGCACTGGTCGCTGTGGTCAAGGCTGTGCATGCTAGTGGTCTACCTACTGCTAGGCTAAGGTGGGCCCTTTGTTGAGAAGCACCGTGGGGGCTGAGGGAGCTTAAAGAGAAGATACCCAAGGGCCCAGATTCTTTGAGGAGCTTTTGGAATTCTTGTGTGTTCTGCAGGAATTGGAGCTGCTCATTTGGTTCCAAGTCCACCTTGGTTTGGAATCTGTCATACCCACTCTCCCATCTCCAGCCTGAGAGATGATACCCCTGCCTTAGGGGCTGTGCTTATCCAGGGGCTCTTCGGTTGAAATCAACGCTCCTGTTAGATAATGCTTGTGCCCTTCCCCTTGAGATGCTCTGAGAGGATGAGGGTCTCTAGGAGGCCCCTGAATCAGCTTTGGCTTGACGCTTAAACCAAAATGGAAGCCAGGCCTGGTGGCACACGCCTGCAATCCCAGCACTCAGGAGGCTGAGACAGGAGGATTGTTGTGAGTTCAAGACCAGCCTGGGCTACAAAGTGAGCTCAAGGCCAGCCTGAATGGCATAGTGAGACCCTGTCTCAAAAAGACAAGGGCTGGGGATTTAGCTCAGCGGCCTAAGCGCCTGCTTGGCAAGTGCAAGGTCGCGAGTTCAATCCCTGGTGCCGGGAAAAAAGACAAAAGCAAAACAAAACAAAACAAAAAATCACCAAAACGGACTGCAGCACCTGTCCAGGCATAAGCTCTTGTACTAAATGCCAGCAACCCCCACACTGCCATTGACAACTCTCCTACCCCCGTCCTGGCTTTAGCCCAGCTCTTCCCCTCAGTCGATGTCTTAATGGTGGCTCTGTCCCAGGCCGCTCCCTTCTCACCCCTAGTCATACCTGAGGTTCATGTCCCCCTTCACAGCCAGACTGAAGAGGTTGGATAGGTTCCCCCCAGGTGAGCAGCCACAGATCAGGATGGCCAGTGCCTCAATGTTGCTCAGCCGGAAGAGCTTGCCCAGCACGAAGGCGGTGAGGGGCATGATGCCGTACTGGGCCACCATGGCGATGGCCAGCCCCTTAGGCTTGCAGAGGTGAGCCTTGATTTTGATGAACTCCATGGTGCAACCCAGTGAGAGCATGACGATGAGCAGCATGCACACCAAGATGATACTCAGTGCCAGGTCTGTGGGGCGCTTGCCAAAGCCCGGCGGCAGGGAGAAGTTGAAGGGCGCAGACTCATTGTGTATGTCCATCCTGGAGGCAGTGAAGACCACCCTTGTTCTCCTACAGCTGCTCTTCCTTATCCAATCCTTTCTGGATGTTGCCTCTAATCACCTCGCAGGACAGGTTTCTGGACTAAATGTAGCTCTGGGCAAATAGAAGGATTATGCAATGCGTGAGCTGTTTCTTTGGCTGTGGCTCCAAAGAGAAGAGAACCCAGAGCCTTATCTCCCTGGCTATTTCTACCTCTCCCCAATACCCTGACCTCTGTTGCCTCTCGGGTGCCACTCACATGCCTCCCCTGCCACTTACCTGCTTCTGGGAGCCAGAGCTTATTTCTCTCCTTTGCCCTCAGCCATATGCGTCCCTGACATTCTGCCCTAGGGACCAGTCCAGGGTCACACTGACCTGGGTCCAGCCCTCTGCCCCTGAAGCTCCTGTTAGCCCCGATGCCTCGGAGAAGGTGCCTGCCCCATGTCCAGCAGGTTACTGTTTACCCCCTGACCCCAGAGGCGTGAAAGGAGCTGAGTGTTACCTCCTTTGGTTCCCAGAGGCAGGTAGCATAGCCCAAAGGGTTGTGGGACAGGGTAGGGCAGATTACTGTCTCCAGGAGAAGATGCACCTGTGGTCCTCCTGGGAGACAAGGATGCTGCATCCGTCTCACCTGTGCTGGGGAGACCTTTGTCCTGTTCTAGACCTGGGTTGAAGGAGTTCAGGAGGAACGTTGCTGGCTCCCTGCAGCATTTACCTCCAGAAGGAAGAACCCACTTCAATGGCAGATGGGCTGTGGGAAGCTTAGAGGCTCTTTCCCCACAGGGCAGCCCTGAGGGAACCAGCCCTGGAACTGTTTGGGCCTGACAGGCCCCATTCCTTGGGAAACTGGCTGAAAAGCATGCAAGACTTTCTTCCTAATTTCCTGACTCCTCTACTTTTACACCAGGCCTGTTTCGTAGGCTGGAGCCAGGCACATGGGTGTGCAGCAGCAGAGAGGGGTCCCATGGAGGTCTCATGGTAGTTCTCAGCCTTGTTCCTTCCATCCTTGCTGCATGGCGGGACAAGTAGCAGGGTCTCTCAGAAACACAGCTGCCTCTTGGCCAGACTGGAACCCATGAAACCTGGATGGGGCCCTGTTTCCTATTTGTCAAAACAAGTGATTAGACTTTGGGTATAGGACTCTGCAGGGCAGAATGGGGACCCCTATAGGGTGGGGGTGGTGATAGATCCTGGCCTGGTGGGAGGAATCACTTGAGACAGAGTTCTCCAGCTATGGCCAGAGAAGCTTCTGGAGCACAGCTAGGGGTTGGATAACAGGATCCATACCTACTGCATCGTATCCATGAGAAAGCTATTCCCTGGGGTTGTGCAGTGCACAGCATGTACACTGTAGCCGTGGGTGAACTTGCAGAACTTTCCTCCTGAGAGTCCCTGACACTAATGATTTCCTGATGCTTGAGCTGGACAGGTCTCAGTGGAAGGGCAGGCTGAATGCTGGGCACTAGATGCTGGTGGGGATGTAAGGTGTCTGACCTGACCTCTCCACGGGGTCAAAGGAGGCTGCTTTGTTCTCCTGGAGATAGCAAGAACCACTGCCCACTGAGTGGCTGGGGAGAATTACCGGTCACCAGCTGTCTTGGTTACTTTTCTCTCGTTGCTGAGACAAACACCTGACACCCAAAATTAGGGAAGAAAAGGTTTATTTAGCTTACAGTTCTTGGTGGTTTCAGTCCATAATCAGCTGGCTCCAAGGCAGGGTGGCTTGGCACTGGGGCAACACTTCAAGGTAGCAGCCAGAGCAAAAGAGAGAAGGCAAGCCTCTTCTCTACTCTTATATTGTACACAGGCCACCCCCCCCAAAACCTTCAGGGTGGGTGTAACACTCACAAAATGTCCTTGCCCTCCTTTGCACAGGATGAGGATATTTATAAAGTAAGAACCCTAGGCCCCTGCTGAGTCTCTCAGTTAAACTTCTAAACTTCTCAAGTTGACACAATGTACCAACGATAGAACCAGCCAAGTGTGAGGCACTGTGGAAGGATAAAAACTAGAGTCCTGTCAGCACCTGGCCTGGGGGACCACCTACTGTCCATCCTGGAGACCAGGTGCTCATAAAAACTTGGAGAGGGAACATTCACTTTAAAGCCAAAGTGGGAGGGCCCCTTCTCAGTGATTCTTACCATACCCACGGCAGTAAGAGTGGCAGGGATAGATGATTGGAGTCCTCTTTCTAGAATACAGCCAGTCCCACCTATCTGAAGAAAAAGATCACCCAAAAGGACAAAGCCACTCCTGTGAGCCTCTGGAAGACTTGAGATTTATCTTCAAAAAGCAAAATTACAATGCAGCTATAGGAAGTGTGGAAATCTGACTGGCCTCTCAGATTTGGGCTAATAGTGAAAGTCTCTTTCTCCTATCAAACAGGCAGCTCAATGACCATTAACTTTTTTCTCATTTTCTGACAAGTTTTTCTTTTCTTCAAGCCAGCCAGTGAGCCACAGCACCCCAAGGTAGTTGGAGAGCACATAATCCTCAGTTGGTGGGGCCTACAACCCCTCCCAACTTGAAGAAGCTATAGAAGACAGAGACCTCCAGTCCCTCAGCACCCCATGAAGGATTATGGGGATTGGTGCCTCGAGGGGAATGAAACAGGAGATTAGGGTACGGCAACGCTGGCTGGGGAAGTAGGCTTGACCTGTTAATTACAAGATCCCAGAACACATGTGTGGAACAGTTCCCAAAGCCCTGAACATGGACTTCTCCTGAGAACTTGAGCAGGTTTTCAATAGGGTGGACTAGATCTGACCCAGCCCGAGGCCTGGGATCCCAGCACTGCCTCTCAGGACCGTAGAAGTTCTCTTGTGGGTTTCCTTGAGATTCAGGTGGCACAGAGGTCACGTCACTGCTATGAAGAGCTTGCTACTGTGGCTTTCCTCATGATAGCCCACACTGTGCCCTCCAGGGTGTACTTTTATCTTGCTTTTTCCTCTTTCATTTGGCCCAAGCTTGCTCTACAGAGCCAGTTTCTCCCTCACTCTTCACTTTTACTTTTTCAAGTAAACTTTGTCACAGCTAAAAGAACAAACCAAAACCAAAACAAAACAAAACAAAACAAAACAAACCTGTACAATCCATATTCTTGCCCGCAGGAACTTTGTGGTCCATGTGAGGTCATGGGTGGAGATGGTACACGTGCAGGACAGAAGCATGTGAAGGGGGAGGCCATACAGGGCTGCCATGTACAGTTGTGCAGGCTGTGCACTGCATCATGTAAGGGAGATCATTTACACAGATATCCTGTGTGACCATACATGGTGGGGCTCTGAGGCCAAAGAAAGGCAATTTTTACATATCTTTCAGATGCCCAAGGGGGTGAGGGGTTAAAGATCAGAGCCTTTCGAGGTGTCCACTGGTCATATTGTTCATATATGAAGAACATTTAGTACACAGCAGCGGTTCCTCATCGCCTCATCTCAGCAACCTGAAGTTCTCTTACCTCCTCTGGAGATCTTTCCCTTTGGGAAAACACACCTTTTTGCCACAGCACCTCTTTTTCTTCTTCCTCTCTGTTCAGCTTTGCTCTCAGCAATGTGCTTTGGTAGAAAATGGAAAAATCTCTTCTAAGAAGCTGACACCTCATCCTTTTCTCGATATCCCCTCTGATTGCAAAGAAATTTGGAGGGCAGTGGGGTCTTTTGTGTTATATTAATATGTACTATGTGACAGACACCGATTTAAATAATATTTCTTACCACAAGCACAAGGTAGGTACTGTTACTATCCTTATTTTACAGATTAGGAAGAAAAGCCTCAGAGAGGTTAACTAATTTGCCCAATTTGCGCAGCCAATAAAGGTGGAATTGGGATTCACACTCAGCCCGGCTGCCCCATCCTAGCCGCTGTGTCCTGCTACCTAGTCGCGTCCTCTGTTTTGCCTCATCCTATTCCCTAGTTCCTTGCTGCGTGAGACCAAGGACTTCGACTGGAAAAGCCACGGTGCACACAGATCTGTTCCCAACTGGCCTGGCCTGGTTCTTTCGAGCAACACAACCCCCAGGCCACCACCTCTTAACCCATAATTCTATCTGTAGAAAATTATCCTACATGCGTACTTGTTCACATGCCAAAAAAAAAAGAAAGAAAAGAAAAATAAATATGTAAAGAGATGCATACTGTCACACTGCTTTATAATAGTGAAATATTGGAAAAAATCTAAATGTCTGTTAATAGGTGATAACCTATTAAACATGTCTGACTGGTGATAGCCCATTTAAAAAAAGGTAGCCGTTCTAAAATCAGTGGTAGTGACTTACGGTATGAAAGTGGCTGTAGGGCTTGGCACTTTCTTCTTTTCCTGAAAATCATTCAAAAGCAACAAGAAAGATGGGGTGGAAACTTCATGGACATGGTTTTTAGGTAAAACTAGGGGAGAAATATAATTTTAGACTCCAGACTGTGTGCAAAGTACGCCCAAGCATCTGCTGCCAGACAGCGGTCACCGAGGCAGAAGGGGAGATGCGGGGCGGGTGGGGGACAGATGTGGGACAGCTCCAGGAGCAGGTGCATCCCCTGAAGGTGGCAGATGCACCCCCCCGAAGTGTGAAGAGCTGTTCCTCCTTGGTAACAGGTTACAGGAGCAGGGTGAGCCAGGCTGACCCCTGAAGCCAGGTAGGCTCACAGAGCCAGCAAAGGTGGCGCACCCTTCGGCTTGTACCCTTTTCCTGGGATTCCTCATCTGGCTGCTGTCAGATGGCGGTAGGCACGAGTCATCTGAAGCTGCTTCTTGCACTTGTCGGGAGCCTGGCTTCTCTGCCATCTCCCCTCGGGTGGGTTTCCACCGACCGCAGCTGTCTGAGGGCAGTCAGACTTCTTTGTTTTATTTTATTTTATTTATTTTTGAGCTTGGAATCGAACTGAGGACCTTGCACTTGCCAGGCAGGTGCTGTGCCACTGAGCTATATTCCCAGCCCATGTAAATAAATTTTAAAAAGTGAATGTAGTAACTGTTTCTATGTAGGAAGATTACAAAGCAGAAATAAAGGAACAGGGGAAAGAATGCTAAAATTCACCATTTTGTAACCCCTAATATACTAGTTACATTGAGGTAAGGACTGTCAACAGATGCTAAAACCCCATATAAAAATTGATGGCTAGAATGTTCTGATGCTGATAGAGAATCACTAGATAGGTTAATTAGTAATTACAGAGGGAAGATGTGTACCTGACATGAGAGCAACCTAGTGTTTACTCACCTTAGCCAAGTGATCAAACTTGGATCACCAATAACAAGAACCCTAGCATCACGTGTCTCTTGGAATGTGATTCGAAACGCAGTCTTAGTGGAGGCCCAAAGTTTAACCTCCATGTAATCAAGTCTTTAGATGTAGCTGGTAGTTTATGGGAAATATAAATGTTAGAAAAACAAAACATGAAATATAAAGAAACAACCAGGCAAATCAGGATGTTTTACAAAATAACTGGAATGTACTCTTGAAAAAAGTAAATAGAATGAAAGTTCAAGATTAAGTGAGACTAAAGAGACATGACCAATGCAATGTATAAATGGATACAAATTGGAAAAATGTCTAAAAAATATTTTGGATGGTGATTTGGTATATTTAAATATGGACTATATATTAGATGATACTGCAGAATTATTATTATTATCGGCCCTGGGGATTGAACTCACAACCTCGCACTTGTCAGGCAGGCACTTAGGCCACTGAGCTAAATCCCTGGCCCTGGTCTTTTTGAGACAGCATCTCACTATTCTGTTCAGGCTGGCCTTGAGCTCACTTTGTAGCCAAGGCTGGTCTCCAACTCTCAATGATCCTCCTGTCTCAGCCTCCCAAGTGCTGGGATTACAGGCACACGCCACCAAGCCCGGCTTGTAGAATTATTATTAAAATAATATAGTCCCCCAGATATTTTTGTTTTTTTCCAAAATTTATATTTTGAAACCTACTTGATAAAGTGATGGAAGATGGGATCTTGGGTCATGAGGGTGGAGCCCCAGTGTATGGGATTTGTGCTCTTGTAGAAGAGGCCCCACAGAACTGCCTTGCCCCTTCCACTGTGTGAGGACTCAGCAAAAAGCTGCCCTTTATGAACCAGGCACTAAGTCTGCCAGTGCCTCGGTCTTGAATTTCCTATTCTACAGAGCTGCAAGAAATAAATGTCTTTTTCCCCATGTTATTTATTTTATTTCTTACTTAGTGCACATTAGTTATGCAGATCAATAGGTTTTCACTTTGGTAGATTCATTCTTATGTTACCTATTTTATTTCCAGCTTTTTACCCCCTCTCTTGCCCTTTTCTCTCCCCTCCCTTGCTCCCTTCCTCTTTTCTAGTAGCACCCCCTTCTACATTCCTGTTAGCTCTGTTTGTGGTTTTTACTTTTCGTTTTTCCAGAAGTCTCCCAATGGTTTATTAGAAAGAACGTAAACATTTTTAAAAAATCCTCACAGTCATGAACATAAATTGAGGTTTTTCAGCCAGGAAAAAACTGAATCAAAAACAGAAATAAAGCCAGGTGTGGTGGTGCATGTCTGTATTTCCAGCACTCCAGAGGCTGAGGCAGGAGGATTGCTATGAATTCAAGGCAGCCTGGTCCACATAGTGATTTCAAGGCCAGCCTGAATTACAGAGTGAGACCTTCCTCCCCACCCCCAAAAATAAACAACAAGCAATGAAAACCAGAAGTAACAAATCCAATAGTGTATTAACATCTTTTCATTCATTTACCATACTGACAGTTCAAACGCAAATCTGATCTAAATGTAAACTCCCAAGTAGCAATGTTTAAAGCTTTCTTCATTCTCTATGCTAAGAGATGTAAAAGCTTAAGGGCTAAACAGTACCAAATGTATAAGTTTTGAAAACCATCTAAGTTAAGGACATTCACTAGTTTTACCTACAATACATCTGGAACACTGACATGTAACCACTTACATATAATGATGTGAAGTAAATTTTTTTTTCTGTCTTCTTGAGATAGAATCTCGTTATGCAGTTCAGGCTGGCCTTGGGCTTACTTTGTAGCCCAGACTGGTCTCGAACTTGCAATGATCCTCCTGCCTCAGCCTTCCAAGTGCTGGGATTACAGGAGTGCACCACCACACCCAGCATGAGAAGTAAATTTTTTGAAAAATAAAATTTAGCAGAATGATCCTGAAAGTTACACTAGAGGAGTGGCAGGGTATCAGTTTAAGATGTCAGCCAATTTGTTTCAGCTACTTTGAACTCATGTCCAAAATTTACAATTTAGTTTTCTTTCCCTATGCTGAGAACTTTCTATCAAGTCACTATGTTATGAAGTGAAGGAGAATTAGGTGAATTTTTTTTAATTACACCTGGGAAGTATTCACGCATAAGGATAATGCCTTAGATGACTTAAAATTGCCCAATTTTAGTCATTATCAACCTTTAGTGAAGCCCTAAGAAATATAAATTGGAACACTGGGTCGAAGGAGGCAAATACAGCATCTGTTTTTAGAGTTATCAGCTCAGGAATTCTTTTGATTATGAAGCCTTGCAGAGAAGTTATTTTCCTTTTCAAAACTCAGCTGGTGACATTGCTTACTCCAGATCTGGCACTTTTTCATCATCACTGTCTTGTGAATCATCTGCTCCATTGACCTTCGGTAATCTACATCCTTATCACCACCCGTGTTGTTCATTATCTCAGAGAAACGATCAGAATCAGCCATGTCTTCATCAGAAGCACCGTCCCAGTCTTTCCAATTATTGAGGCCCACACGAAGCCAATTAAGCTTTGCCCTTTCTTTTGTTAACAGAGGCCAGGACTGGTCAGATTCTTCTTTCTGTAAACAACATAAAATTGATCTGTCCTTTTATGCTTGAAATCACTTGGATCGATACAGTGAAAAAAATCAATTTCATTTAGATGTTTAAAATGTCATTTAAACTGAAAGTAAGTTTGGATTTTTCAAAATGTACATTAACATCTTTACTGTCTTCAACCCAAAATTCAATGAAGACCAGTCCCTTTGATCAGACCACTTTGCAGAAGCAGGGGCAGGGGGATGGGGAAGCCGGTGTGCGGGCCTCTGGTGGAGTCTGCTGGGAATCCACTCCCCTCTTTTGGTGACTCTGGCATTTTTCTCTCCTTGGTTGAGAAGAGGAAAGTGTAGGAAAAGGGGTGTGAAGGCAGAGAATGGTGGGTTTTGTTTTCTTTGATTCCACATATGAGAGAAAATACATATTTGTCTGAGTCTGACTTAATTTGGTTGACATGATGATCTCTTGTTCCCTTCATTTTGCTGAAAATGTGGCTTCATTCTTTATAGTTGCATTATATTCCATTGTGTATATATGTAATTTTTAAAAATCCCTTTAACTGTTAATGGGTACCTATGTTGATTCCTTACCTTAGCAATTGTGGATTGAGCACACTAAACGTGGTTATATATGTATCAAGTCTTTTGGGAATGTACTAAGGGTTGGTATATTTGATTTGGTAGCTCCATTTTTAGTTTTTTGAGGAAACTCCATAGTGATTTCCATAGTGGCTGTACTAATTTACATTCCCACCAGCAGTATAGAAGATTCCCTTTTATTTATTTTTATTTACCAGCATTTATTGTTTTTTACATTCTTGATAAAAGCCATTCTGAATGGAGTATGCTCGAATCGCAATGTAGTTTTGATTTGCATTTCCTGGAAGACTAACGATATTGAACATTTTTTCATATACTTATTAATTTTTTGTATTTCTGCTCTTTAGAAGTATCTGTTCAGTTCATTTCCATATTTATTGGTCTTTTTGCAGGGAGTGTTGATGTTAAGGTTTTGAGTTTCTTATACATTCTGGATATTAATCCTTTGTCACAAGAGAATCTGGCAAAGATTCCTCTCCCATTCTATAAGATGTTTCTTGTTTCCTTTTGTTGTTCGGGTGCTTTTTAATTTGATCTGATTCCATTTGCCAATTTGTTCCCTATCTTTCAATTCTTGCTATTATTTCATGTGCTACTCAGAATCCTACTCAGAAATCTTTTTCCTGCACTTATAACTTCAATTATTTTCTCTGTTTTCTTCTTGCAGTTCCAAAGTTTCATATCTTATAATTAGGTTTTGATCCATTTTTTCCCATTAGATTAATTGGTACATTTTAGATATACATAACGATCACATTTATCATAGAAAATTTGTATCTGTACATGATATAATTTATTTTTCCCTGATTTCCATACCCTCCCTTTGATACCTCCTCCCCTTCCTTCTTTTCTCATTTTTTTTACTTTTCCAATCTTTACTTTTCCCCTCCCCTCTGTCTTATTCCCTTCTCCATTTGAACATTTTCCTCCTATTTCAAAATATATTTTGGTCCTTATTTACACTTTTTGTTTCTCAGGCCAGAGAAACAATGTGGTATTCACACGTGTCTGATTTATTTCATTTAAAAGTATGGTCTCAAGGTGCATTCATTTAGCTAGAAATGTCTCGGGCTTATCCTTCTTTATGTCAGAGTAGTACTCCGTTGTATAAAAAAAATCTCACATCTTCTTTATCCATTCACCATTTTATGAGCACTTAGGTTGTTTCCAAGATTTGGCTATTACAAATTGTGCTGTTATAAACATGGGTGTGCATTTGTCATTGTGCTATGGTGTTTTTAATTCTTTTGGAATGATACCCAGGAGGAGAGTAGCTGGGTCAAATGGAACCTCTAATCCTAGTTTTTTGAGGACTCTCCACACTGATTTTCTTAGTGGTTGTATCAATCTACACACCCACCAACAGTGGAGAGGGGTTCCTTTTTCCCCACATCCCTGCCAGCATTTGTTATTGGTTGATTTCTTGATGATAGCCATTCTTTCTGGGGTGAGATGGAATCTCAGTGTTGTTTTAATTGAGAGATAAGTATCTAGTTTTGGACTTCTATATATAAATATCCAGTTTTTCCAGCACCATATGTTAAAGAGGCATTTTTGCAATGTTTATGGCCCCTTTGTCAAGAATCAGGTGACTATAACTGCATGGCGCTGTTTCTCTGTTCTCTATTTTTTTGCAATTATCTTTTTTTCCCTATTATCTATGTTTTATTTTATTTTGCTCTTTATTTTTTTCTGAGTTTCTTATGCAAAGAAACAGTGTGATATTTAAACTTGTGTTTCTTATTTCACTTAACATCGTGGTCTCAAGGTGCTTTCATTTTCTTACAAATGACTCAAATTTATCTTTCTTTGTAGCAAAGTAGTACTCCATTGTGTATAAATACCATGTTTTCTTTCTTAATTTGTTGACGGATATATAGGCTGCTTTCAAGATTTAGATATTATGAATTGTGTTGCTCTAAAAGCAAGGATGCATATATCATTGTAATATGATAATTTTAACTCTTGAGAAGATACCTACAAGGGGAATAGCTGGGTCAAATGGAATTTCTTGTTTTAGTGTTTTGAGGAATCTCCCTTGTGAGTTCCACAGTGGTTGGTGGTTGACACTCCCACCAATAATGAAGAACAGCTCCCTTTTCCCCACATCCCTTCCGTCATTTTTTGTCATTTGATTTCTTGATGGTAGTCATTCCTTCTATGGTGAGATGGACTCTCAGTGTTGTTTTAATTTGCATTTTCTGATGGCCAGAAATGTTGAACATTTTTTCATGTACTTATTTGCCATTTGTATTTCTTCTTCTGAGAAGTATTTATTTATTTCAGTTGTTCATTTTTTGATTGGGTTTTTTATTTGGGGGATCTAATTTTTTGTGTTCTTTATACATTCTAGATACTAATCTTCTGTCTGAGGAATAGCTGGCAATTTTTTTCTCATTCTGTAAGTTGTCTCTTCTCTGTGTTGGTTGTGTCACTTGCTGTGCAGAATCTTCTTAATTTGATATGATCCCATTTGTTGATTCCTGGCGTTATCTCTTGTGCAATTGGGGTTCTGTTCAGAGAATCTTTGCCTATGCCTATGTGTTCAAGAGTCTTACCTATTTTACCTTCTAGCCGGTTGTTTGTATTTTACTATTTAGATATTTGATCCATTTTGATTTTAGTTTGGTGTGTGATGAGAGATATGGGTCTGGAGTCAACCTTCTGCATGTGGATAGACAGCTTTCCCAACACCATTTGTTAAAGAAAGTAGTTTTTCTCCAGCATAAGTTCTTGGCCCCTTTTTAGGTAACTGTGTTTGGAGTTGTTTCTGCATCTTCTGTTCTGTTCCAGTAGTCCATGTGTCTATTTTTGTTTGCTTGCTTTGTTTAGTTTTTGCTAATACCATGCTCTTTTTATCACTGTAGTCTTACAGTATAACTTGAAGTCCGGAATTGTGATGCCTCTTGCTTTGCTCTTGTTGCCCAAGATTGCTTTGGCTACTCCGGGTGTGTTCCGGTTCACTATGAATTTTAGGACTGTTTTCTCTAGTTATGAGGAATGCTATTGGTATTTTGATTGGGATTGCGTTAAATATGTACATCAGTTTTGGAGAATAATAATTTTGACTCTATTGGTTCTGCCTATCCAGGAACAGGAGCTATCCTTCTATTTTCTGAAGTCTTCACAGTCTCCTTTTTCAGAGAACTGTAGTTTGCATTATAGAAGTCTTTCACTCTCTTGATTAGGTTAATTCCTATTTAACTTTTTCTTTCTTTCTTTCTTTCTTTCTTTCTTTCTTTCTTTCTTTCTTTCTCTCCTTCCTTCTTCTTTTTTTTTTTTTTTTTTTTGAGACAGGGTTCCACTATGTAGTTCAGGCTGGTCTTGAACTCATTTTGTAGCTCAGGTTGTCCTCAAACTCACAGTGATCCTCCTGCCTCAGACTCCCAAGTGCTGGGATTACAGGTATGCACCACCATACCCAGCTATTTTTCTTGATACTGTTGTGAAAGGTTTTGTTTTCCTAATATCTTTCTTGTTAATTATTAGCAAACAAAGATGCTATTGATTTTTGTGTGTTGCCTTTGTATTCTGCTATGTTACTGGATTTAGTCATTAATTTTAAGAGTTTTTTGGTGGAATTTCTTGGGTCTTTTATGTAGAAGATCATATCATCTGCAACTAATGATAATTTGATGTCTGCTTGTCCTATACTAATCCTTTTTATTTCTTTCTCTTGCCTGATTGTTCTGGTGTGTGTTTCAAGAATAATCTTGAGTAGTAGGGGTGATAGCAGACATCCTTGTCTTATTCCTGATTTTAGAAGGAAAGTTTCAGTTTCTTGCCATTTAGTATGATGTTGACCACTGGTTTGTTATAAATGGTTTTTGTCAGGCTGAAATAAGGTCCTTCCATACCATTTTCTTCAGGTTTTTTTTTTTTTAATATCATGAATGAATGTTGGATTTTGCCAAAGGGTTTTTGTACATCAATTGAGATGAATATGTGATTTTGTCCTTGCTTTGGTTTATGTGATATATTACATTTATTGATTTATGAATGTTGAACCATCCTTGTAGGTCTGAGATGAAGACTACTTGGTCATGGGTTGGGATTTTTTTTTTTATGATTTGTTGCAACCTGTTTGCCAATTATCTTGTTGAGGATTTTTGTGTCAATGTTACTTAAAGAGATTGTCCTGTAGTTTTCTTTTTTGGTCAAGCCCTTGTCTGGTTTTGGAATCAGGGTAATGGTAGTTTCCAGAATGACTGGGAGTACTCTTTCTCTTTTGATTTCATTGAAGAGTTTGAGGAATATTAGCATTAAATCTTCCCTAAAGTTATTGTACACTTCAGTGTCCACTGGGACCTGGGCTTTTCTTAGTTGGTAATTAAAAAAAATTTTTTTTTATTTCTTCAGTCTTATTGCCTAATATTGCATTATTCATGGCTTTTATGTCTTCTTGGTTTATCTTTGGTAATTCATATGTATTTATGAATATATCCATTTCTTCTGAATCCTCCATTTTATTAGAGTACAGGTTCTCAAGGTAGTTACTAATAATTCTTTGGATTTCAGTAGAATCTTACGATTTTCCTCCCTCCCTCCCTCCCTTCCTTCCTTCCTTTCTTCTTTCCTTTTTTCTTTTCCTTTCTTTTTAGTATTTTGAGACAAGGTCTTTCATGTGTACTTCAGGCTGACCTTGGACTCACTACATGGTCCAGTCTGTCTCAAAATTGTGGTGATTCTCCCAAGTGCTGGGGTTACAGGTATGGGCCACCATGCCCAGCTCCTTTTCTGTTTCTAATTGCATCAATTTGGGCCTTTTCTTTCCTTTTTTGGGGTTAAGATTGGTTGAAGATTTGTCTATTTTGTTTATTCTTTCAAAGAACCAACCTTTTAATTCATTGATTCTTTGTATCATTTTTATAGAGTCAATTTTATTAATTTCTGCTCTGATCTTTATAAGTTCTTTCCTTGTATTAGCTTTAGATTATCAAAGTACATCATTTCATTCTTTATTTGGGCTAATTCTGTTTTTATGATGTGGGCATTTAAAGCTATAAACTACACTATTAAGACTGCTTTCTTTGTGACCCATAGGTTCTAACATGTTGTATCATTTGATTCCAGAAACTGTCCAATTTCTTCCTTGATTTTTTTTTCTGTGACTTTTGTTTAAGGAAGTAATGTTTAATTTCCATGTGTTTGCATAATTTTTGTAGTTTCTCTTGACATTGATTTCTAGTTTCATTGCACTATGATCTGATTATATGTATGGGATCATTTTGATTCTTTGATATTTACTTAAGCTTGCTTTATGGACTAGCATGTGGTCTATTTTACAGAAAGTGTCATGTGCTGCTGAGAAGAATGTGTATGCTGCTGTTGAGTGGATCATTCTGTAGGTATCTAGTAAACCTACTTTTCTCCAAAGATTTGGTTCAACTCTGATATTTCTTTGTTGATTTTTTGTATAGTTGATTTGTCTCTCTTTTTTTTTTTTTTTTGGCAGCACTGGGGACTGAACTCATGACCTCGCACTTGCCAGGCAGGTGCTCAGTCCACCGAGCTAAATCCCTAGCCCTTGTCTTTTTGAGACAGGGTCTCATTATGCTGTTCAGGCTGGCCTTGAGCTTACTTTGTAGCCCAGGCCAGTCTCGAACTCACAACGATCCTCCTGTCTCAGCCTCCCAAGTGCTGGGATTACAGGCGTGAGCCACCACGCCTGGCCTGATTTGTCTCTTTGTGATAGTGGAGTATTGGGATTCCCCCATCATAATTGTGTTGGTGTTTATCTGTTTTTTTTTTTACATCCACTAGTGTTTGCTTAATGAAGTTGGGTGAGCTGGTGTTTGGTGCTATAGGTTTAGAATTGTTATCTCTTCCTGTTGAATTGTTCCCTTAACAAATATGTAGTGACCTTCTTTGTCGCTCCTGATTAACTTTGGCTTGAAATCTACTTGGAAATTTTTCAGGGCCCCCCCCATTTACCCCAGGGTATGTGTTTGCTCACATTGGTGGGTAGGGAAGGCCAACAGAGCTCAGATCTGTGGAGGATGTAGGCAGCAGGGCAAGGGTTCAAGCACTTAATTGCCTGCAGGCACTTCCAGATTTGGCTGTTTCTGAGCACAACCTAAGCCAGGCCTGGCCTCTCACATGGGGAGTGAGGCCCATGTCCTTCCCAGACTGAGTTTAAACTTCTCAGGGAACTCTTTTTATCCCACTTCCTGTCTGCAGATCTCTCTGTGGCTGTCTTTAATCCAGTCACTGAGGGAAGGTAACACTGGGAGTTATGAAATGAAGTTGTTTTAGTTGTTCTAAGCCCTAGGTTTAGGGTTAGGTTTAGGGTTCCAGAAATGGCACCTGCTCAAGCACCTTTTGGTGATATGGTGCGTGCTCACGCTTGAGTCCTTCCTTGGTTGTTGGAAGGAGTCCTCTCGGAGAAAAACCTCACTGATTTTGCAGTACACAAAAGTTGTGGCTCTGCTGCCATTTCTCCCTGGATCTCCCAGGCCTGCAAGCTTGCCTTGCTTCTGGGGAGCCCAACTCCCAACCCCACAAACCTGTGAAAGCCAGGAAGAGTCCAAATTGTTTCTTTTTTTTCCCTCTGCATTGTAGACCCTTTCCAACTTCTCTTTATCTTCTAATTTTTCCTGCTAGTGCCTTGCAGATACTTTGTGATTTGCCTCTCTCTCTCTCTCTCTCTCTCTTTGCCAGGTTGTTATTTCTCAGTGTTTGGATTCTGGATCTTGGAAAGACTGAATTATGCTACTAGTCAACACTGTGCCATTTTCTTTCTCTTGGAAATACATTTCTGTTGTTGATAAGCCATTCTATCTACGATAATTTATTATAGCCGATCAAAGAGACTAAGCCAGGGACAATACAGAAGAATGTTTTAATTTTAGGACATGCAAGCTGAAGTTTCTTGAAAGTGTCATGATGTTGGCAATGCATTTTAAAATGGATTGGAAAAATGTGTATGTGTATTGTTTGTGTATACTGAGGCAGCCAAAGGACACGTGGCAAAATGTCCCTTCATAAATCCATATAGAAGTTATATAGATGTTCATTGCATTATTCTTTCAACACGTCTGTAGATTTGCAGTTTTTCGATACAAAAAGTTGAAGAGAAAAAGAACAGAAGAAAGTTGATGAAATGACAGGAGATTACGTGCAGCCATCAGAACTTGGAAAAGCAAAGCATCAGAGATATGGAGGAAATTTAAAGAGTAGATAATTTAAAAAATGGTAGATAATTTAAAAAATATAGTAAGGGACATGGAGGAGAGAAATTAGGGAGGCAAAGTGGAATGGAAATACAGAGGTAAGAAAAGACAGAGAAGAATGATAGCTGTAGAGTACAGGCAGAGAAGATTCAACATGTCCAGCATTGAAGCCTTCAAAGAAAGAAACCAAAACAGTGAATTAGGTGGAATAAAAGAGAATTTTCTGGAATAAAGAAGACATAAAATTTACCACATATCAGGGAAAATTAGGAAGATTACCCTAGAGATATATCCAGTAAAGTCCAAAGGTAATTTATCAAGCAAAATGATCAAGTCATGTAGAATGGAGGAAATCAGGCTGCTCTGGGTTCTCCACAGTGATGCCAAAAGCCATACAAAGGCGGTGTAACATTTAAGAGATCTTCAAAGGAAAAAGTGTTGCCCAAGAAATTTATATCCAGCCAAACTACCCTTCAATAATCAGGACCACAGTTAGTCTTGAGCATGAAAAAATTCAGAGACTACTCTTAGTTGGCGTGTCAACCAACAGAGGGGTGATCGATAAAATCATGCTTGCTTAACTGGAGTTCACAGCCAAACATATTTCTGCAGCAAATCAAACAATGGGACAAATGATAATTATAAGTAACTGCACATCATTAGAATAGTGTGCTGTCTAGGGAGTTACAAAATAAAAGCTTTCAGATTTTTGCACATTTGGGATTTAGAAAGTGTAGTTGTGAAGGTGACTCTGTATTAGGTGCTACGTGTAAGTTTCCACCTGTAACTGTCTGAGAAAAGAATGGAGTATCTTGGAAGTGCCTGTTACTGGGGCTGGGGTTGGTGAGAGAGGTTCAAGCAGAGATGACCAGTTTTCAGAGGACTCAAGCATGAAGCAGGGAGGTGGCAAAGAGATTGTCACTTCATTTTATCACCTGAGAATTCTACAGTGAGACTAACTGTAGGGAGCCGTTGAAGCTGGAGATTGATTACACGTGTGGGGCTAAAGCAAGACCAGCCCTAAAAACACAGAGAGCCCTAAACAAGCCATGTAAACAAGCTGTTCCAACACCAAGAAGGCAAGGGGCTCAGGTCAGCCAGGCAAACAAGTTGCTAGGCAGTGGGCTTGAAATTGACTTTCTTCTTGGGAGTGTATGGAGTATATAAATAAACAGGCTACAGTGGTAGAGCAGTTCCTTTCCTCCCATCAGGAGGATAAGGGTTCTACCTAACCCCAGCTTTGTCTCTTCTTTATTTTCTCATCCTCTCATGGTCCTTCACCCCAAGAACCTCTAGAGCAGCAGCTGGCTGCGACAACTAACTGTGACAGAGGTGAGGTAGAGAAAGGGGTTGAACAGAAGGGTTCCCATAATCCTAATTCCATCACCTGCTATAAGTCTGCTGAAATTTTAAAGCACAAGACTACCTGTCCAGTGTTCTGACACATGGCTAGGACGTGTGTGTACAAGCAACTGAGTCATCCTATCAAGATAGTGGGCATGAAGCTGGTTATAAACTCTCAGAGGACTGACCCCATTCAAAAATAGGTGAAAAGTGCTAGCAAGATGTGTCCTTGTGGTTTTAATGGCTGGAGACACTGATGCCACTCCCAGCGTACTCCTGAACTCTGGCACAAAGCCCACATGTAAATGTCTGCTTCTGGGGCTGCCTAGCTAAGGGGCATAGCCACTTCAGGTGGTGGTCACCTGACACTGACAGTAGAGAACATGGCCCTTCGCTGAGAGCTGATAAATCAGGTACATGGTGGCGAAGGAAGGTGGTGGTGGGTGGAGGGCATTAGGCAATGCCTGATTCGGTGAATATGAGTTAGTAAGGAATGGGAAGGGAGCTTTTCGGTGCTGATCAATGCTATCTGACATGTGTCAACGACCTCTCCTTGGTGCATAGCTTTCATGAGTGGTATTGGGCGGCTCTATTCATCCCTTTCAAAATTATTTATTTACTTATTTGTGCCTAGGATCAAACCCAGAACCTCATGTATGCCAAGCATGTGCTCTACCAGTGGGTTACATACAGTCCTTTAAACAATTTCCCAAGTACTCACTCTGCCTCCTTGGAAACAACTACCAGTGCTTTATGACTTCTGCTGATGAAGTTCTCCTGGTTGTTGTCTTCGTGGAATCACTCAAGCTGTGGTTATTGCCACACTCTTCACCATTTCTATACCATGCAGCCTTGGAAATGGTAGGGTCTTGGCCTGGAGGTGAGGTCCAGCCCTAAAGTGCTCTGACCCTCTTGCAAATTCAAGCAAACACCCAGAGCAAAGTACATGGGAGGAGGGCAGAGGACAGCAGGACTGCAGGGTCAGGGTCAGGTCTTTCCAACATTGATTTCTCCTCAGCTCAAACAAAAAGAGGCTTGTTTTGGAGGAGTCAGGAAATAAAGATAAGCACAGCAAGGAGAACAAAACTATCACCACCCAGACATAAGCATTGTTAATGTTTTAATTGGCTGTTATCTAGCTGGGTTCTTAGAAGCCCCAGGATTCTGTGGAGGTGCTTCTCAAACTCCATACATACTAGTTAGCATTTAGTCAAAGAAGTAGGTAAGGCTTTGACAATATAACATCTGCAATAAATAGACATGCAGGCAATCTTATGACGAGTGATGGTTTTGTGGAGGCTATCAGCGCATGAATGCGTGGGTCACTTGATCAGCCTCTGACTCTGTGGTTGGGTGTTTACTTGCACCTGCCAACGTGGCTGAGTCAGAATGCTGGAGCCCTGTAGACAGGAAGGTGCAGGCTGGCCCTTTTGCAAATGTGTGTCAACCTTCCTGGGAAATCATAGGCTGTGAATGAAGAAGTACATTCGTAAAACATCATAGTGTGATTCGTGGGATTATGGCTCATTTTAGCACTTGGTTTACATTTTTATTACGGAGGTCTGATAAATACCACATAGTAGAAATGCCTTCAGTAAGTGACAGGATAACAATACTGAATACTACCTTCTCTGTCCCCAAGCCTGCAATGTTCTGCATCCTTTGGCCCCTCTCAGGCCAGTAGTTATGTTTTTAGAGGAGAATTCAGAAATGTGAATTAAAAAGTATGGGGGTACTTAACCTTTTACTGGAAACTCAAGACAAAGAGCAGTCTTGATGGTTTTCAATGCCAGCTTCTAAACAATGGTCTGAGAACTAGGTGGGGAAAGGGAAGAGAATCAGAGGGGATAAAAAGTGTCTGTTTCCTGTAACCCAGTATTCCACTCAGGGTCACAGCCTTGGCTGGGGAGAGACAGCCAAACAAATCTGTGGACCCTGAAGGCACAGAGGACCTGTGGTCTTCCCTAGGCTTGCCTGGATGAATTTGGCTGAGATTCTGGTTGTCATCCCAGCTGTGTGGAGATGGCAGGATGGTACACTTGGGTAGAGAGGGCCTGTGGTGGCCGATCCTCCTCTTTCAGACTCCTGCTGCCCACGGAACCTGCAACCGGACGGTGCTGAAGAAAGGGACTTTGTAGTTGGGATAAATGGAAGCAGGTCCAGGGCAGGGTGACACTGGAGACAGCCAGCACACAGGGACTGGACTGGGGGCTCATTTGTCAGACTTGAAGGCAAAAAAGGTGGGGCCAGGCAGGGAAGTGGTTGAGGGAGGGACAGAAGAATAGATGATGAGGAAGGTGAGGTGGCTGGAGACTCCATTATGTTGGCCCTCATAGACTGTAAAGAGGACCCTGGATTTTACTCTCAGGGAAAACCACTGAAAGTTTTGAAAGGGGAAGTGACATGATCTGACAGTTTCACTCTGGCTGCTTTGTGGAAAGATACTGTGTTGGTTATACTTTCTCTTGTTGCTGAGACAAAATACTCAACACCCAAAGTTAAGGAAGTTTATTTAGCTCGCAGTTTGTGGAGGTTTGATTCTATAATCTGCTTGGCCCAAGGCAGGCTGGCTCATGGCAGAAGGCAACAGTTCATGGTGGTAAAAGCCAGCAAAAGCAACAAAAGCAAAAAGGGAGGAAAGCAAGAGAAGACTCTTTCTGCCCTTTATATTGTATGTAGGCCACCCACTCTAGGGTGGGTGTAGCACTCACACCCATAATCCCAGCACTAGACAGTGAACCAGTCACAAACTCTAGAAACCTACCTCCATGACTGCGTGAGGCTTTAGGGGACATTCAGACACAAACCATAACAGATGCCTTCAGACTAGAGACTATACTGCCACCCAATATGGAGGCTGCATGCTGACTTGGGGTGTGACATGTGGCTGGTCCAAACTCAGACTTGCTGTGTGCATGAAATTTTCACAGAATATTGAACACTTGGTTCAGAAATAGGAAGTAAATTAGCACACTGAAAATTTAAAAACTGCTGATTACATGTTGAAATGGCACTACTTTAACTTTGTGGGGCTAAAGAAAACACATTATTAAAAATTAATCTCTGAATGAAATGGAGATGAAAAAATCAATACTAAGAATCAGTGAATCAAAGAGCTGGTTCTTTGAAAGAAAACACAAAATAGACAAACACTTAGCCAATCCTATAAAAAAAAAAAGGAAAGAAAAGACACAAATCAATGTAACTAGAAGTGAAAAAGGTGACCCACAGTGGACATCGCTGAAAGCCAGATTATTAGCAACTCCACAAACTTGCATTCCAATAAACTGGAGAACTCAGAAGAGAGTCTTGGATACATGAGTTACCAAAACCCAACCAAGATGACTTAAAAATCCTGAATAATCTAGTAATGTGCAATGAAACTGAATCAGTACTAAAAAACTCACCAACTAAGAAAAACTCAGGACCTGATAGATTCACTGTTGAATTCTACAAGAACTTCAGGGAAGCTCTAACACCAATACTCCTCAAACTCTTTAATAAAATTGAAAGGGGAGGTGTACTCCCAAAGTCATTCCTGGAAGGTACCATTACCCTGATTCCAAAACTGGACAAGGAGCAAACCAAAAATGAGAACTACAGGACAATATCTCTAATGAATACAGATGCAGAAGTCCTCAAGATACTGGCAAACAGAAAGCAACAAGTCATCGAAAAGATCATCCACCAAGACCAAATAGGGTTCATCCCAGAGATGCAAGGATTCTTCAACATATGCAAATCAATAAATGTAATTCATTACGTAAACAGAAGCAAGGATGAAAATCACATGATCATCTCAGTTGATGCGGGAAAAGCCTTTGATAAAATCCAGCACCCGAAAGAAAGTAGATATAGAAAGACTTTATCTCAATCTCATAAAAGCCATTATGACAAACCTACTGCTAACATCATATTAAGTGAGGAAAAACTGAAAGCTTTCTTTCTAAAATTAGGAATAAGAAAAAGATGCCCACTATTACTTCTCCTGATTAATACAGTCCTTGAAGGGCACGTTGAGAAAAGCATATCAGACTTAAAAGTCATCCTTAGGCTTCTCTGTCTTAATCAGTGCTCTGTGTACTTAGGTATATATTTCATCATGCTTTGCACCATCTATACATAGGTGTGAGCATTATTTATATGTAGAAAATATTTCAGAATAAGTAGAACAGATTTAAAACACATTGTAGTAAGTTGGAAGTGTACTACCCATGAACTCAGTTTTCCACTTGCAACTCTGTTCATGTCTGGGGAGACAAACTGATTCCACTTTCCTTGATTTTTTATTTTTTATTAGAAATAAGAAAGTCCTTGGTAGCACCCAATTTGATTGGTGCATGTAACTGTGACTTGTATATGTGATTTGTTCAGCATAAATCACAGCTCTGGTAGCTATTTGAAGTCAGTGGAAATTTGGAAAATAAATAATCTTGGTACAAAGTTATCAATGATTTATTATCCATGTTTTAATCCTTAAAGTTGTCTTTCAAGACTTCCGGAAAGATGGCGGAACAGTAAGCAGGAGAGTAAACAGTCTCTCTGAGAGAAACATTTCAGATGCTGGACTACAACATCATGGAGAGGATAAGAAGGAAGGAAGTGGGTCCCCTGGACACGGGGAGAATCTAAAATATGAACTGAAGCCCACAGAGAGAATAAAAAGAAAAATTTAAATGAAGAAGAAGGTGGTGGCTAGTGGTGCCTTTACCTGAAACCAGACTCACCCGGCCAGAAGAGCTGTTGAGCCTGGGGAAGTGTGGTCGCGTTCAACCCCAGATGTTTCAGAGGAGAGGTGCAGTGGTGGAAGAGCGTGGCGGACACAGAGATCTCTGCTGGCTGGTGGTGAGTGCAGGGGGCTCCATCCCCACTATGGGAGAGAGCAATTGCCCGGGAACCATTAAGGAGTCCAGCAAGATAAGCCTGGGGCCAGAACTGCTGCTGGCTTCTTCCAGCAGCTCCAGGTTGTGGGAGGACCCAAGGAAGTTGCTTGGACCGAGTTCCGCTCCACTGTGTGTTCCAGACAACATTGTGTAGGTTCCTAACCAGCTTAGATCCACAGGCCCTGGCAAGCTCCGCTCCTGTGAAAACTCTTGGGGCCCTTGTAGGCTGGTACCCAGCTCAGTGCAGAGGCATAGGTGTGCACCGTCAGATGCCCATAGCCAGCACTGGCCAGAAAAGCTGAACAGTCTCCCTTCAGAGAAGTTGTGGCCAGTGCTGGAGGTGCCTGGGACCACACTACCCACATGTGTGGAAGAAATCAGGAATATGCCAAGACGAAGAGAGAGAGGGCAATCTCTGGCATCCAACCCAAGCAGCACAAGTCCAGGAGAGTTAAACACAGAGGAGATTGAGAGTTGTACACCTGAAATGTCTAAAGTGATGTCAACTGAAGTAAAGAAACAACTCCATGAAGCTACAAGAGAAATTAGAACAGAAATTCTATCCCAGGTAAAAGAAGAAATGAAAACCATAATAAAAGAAATACTAAGCATCTCTAAAGAAGACACAGATAAAAAAAAATAGAGGAGCATAGGAAAATGAGGGAAACCATGAATGAACAATATAAGAGAAATTTACAATGCATGAAACAGATTCAAAGAGATATCCAAGAAATTAAAAACTCCATTGAAAGCTGGCAAAACTACTTGAAAGAAACTGAAGACAGACTTTCAAACCTTGAAGACAGGTTTGCAGCTTGTGATTGTGAAAGGAAAGATCTCTTAAAAATAACAAGGAATCAGGAAGTAACAATTCAATGGCTGAAAGACAATTCAAAGAAACATAACTTAAGAATTAAAAATGTGAGTGAAAAAGCAGGGGCTAAGACAAATGACATCAGGACCCAATTTACAGAAATAAATTTCTGAGAACTTCCCAAGAATGGAAAAAGAAAGTGACATTCAAATAAGTGAGGCATATAGAACTCCAGCTAGCCATAACCAAAACAAATCTACACCCAGACATATAATAATCAAGATCCCAGAAATTCAACTCAAGAACGGACTATTAAAAGCTGTTAGAGAAAAGAAACAGATCACCTATAAAGGTAAACCCTTCAGAATCACAGCAGACTTCTCAACACAAACCATCAAGTCAAGAAGAGGCTGGAGTGAAGTAATGAAAGTCCTGAAAGAAAACAACTTCCGACCCAGACTGATGTATCCTGCAAAACTTTCCTTCAAAATTAATGGAGAAACAAGATACTTCCATGACAAAGAACAACTCAAGGAATTCATGACCACCAAACCAACCCTACAAAGA